>JACEIK010007580.1:57999-73620 GCA_018107945.1 Datura stramonium | reverse complement strand
ATCCTTGCCCAAAAGATAAAGGACACTCATGTCATAGTCCTTGAGAAGCTCTAGCCACCTCCTCTGCAAAAATTCAGGTCCTTCTGAGTGAATAGATACTAAAGGCTCTTATGATCTGTGAACACATCCACATGCACTTCATACAAGTAGTGTCTCCAAATCTTCAATGCAAACACCACCACTTCCAACTCTAGGTCATGTGTCGGATAATTCTTCTCATGAGTCTTAAGTTGTCTAGTGGCATACGCAATGACCTTACCATGCTTCATCATTACACAACAAAGAAAAACCCTAGAGGCATCACAATACACAATGAATTCATTTGTGCCCTTTGGCAGAGTCAATACTGGGGCTGAGGTGAATCGAGTCTTTAGCTCCTGAAAACTCTTCTCACAGCCATCCGACCACTGAAATTTGACCTTCTTCTAGGTCAACTTAGTCAACGGTGCTGCGATGGATGAAAATCCTTCAACAAATCTCCTATAGCCTGCTAAACCCAAGAAGCTCCTGATATCCAAAGGACTAACTGGTCTAGGCCAATTCTTCACCGCCTCTATCTTTTGAGAGTCATCCTGCTTACCCTCACTAGACACAACATGGCCCAAAAATGCTACTGAGTTCAACCAAACCTCACACTTACTGAATTTAGCAAACAGCTAGTGATCCCTGAGAGTTTGTAGCACAATCCTCAAATGAGCAGTATGCTCCTCCTCGCTCCGAGAATATATGAGAATATTAACAATAAAGACAACACGAACATATATAAATATAACTTGAATACCTCATCAAATCCATAAAATTTGTAGGAGAATTCGTTAGTCCAAAGGACATAACTACAAACTTATAGTCACCATATCGAGTCCTAAAGGTTTTCTTCAAAATGTCACTTTCCCTAACTCTAAGCTGATGATAGCCTAATCTGAGGTCTATCTTTGAGAAGCAATTAGCACCCTGAAGTTGGTCAAACAAGTCATCAATCCTGGGGAGGGGATATTTGTTCTTGATTCTGACCTTGTTCAACTACAGAGAATCAATACACATTCTAAGGGAACCATCCTTCTTCCAAACAAAAAAGAACTGGAGCATCCCATGCGGACTTACTAGTCCTGATAAACCCCTTATCTAGGAGATCCTTCAACTACTCCTTTAACTCATTTAGCTCAACTGGATCCATTTTGTAAAGAGGAATAGATATAGGCTACATATCAGGAAGAAGGTCAATACCAAAGTCGATCTCTCACTTAGGAGGGACTCCTGGTAGATCATCGGGAAACACCTCCGGATACTCACACACTATAGGAACTAATTGAAGAGTCGGGGTCTCAAATGTAGCATCCTTAACCCAAAGTAGATGATACACAAAACCTATCAAGAACATCTTCCTTGCCTTGAGATAGGAAACAAAACAACCCATAGGCACCGCTGAACTATCCTTCCACTCGAGGACTGGCTCACCCAAAAATCAAAATTCTACTGTAAAGGTTCTACAATTCATTAAGACGTAACACTCATGCAACCAATCCATACCAAAGATAACATCAAAATCAGTCATGTATAACTCTACTAGATCAGCAGAGGTGACTTTTTGAAGGACTGTGATAGGGAAATTTATGTATAACCGTCGAGCTATAACAGAGTCACTGACCGGAGTAGAGACTAAGAAAGGCTCTAATAGGATTTCGGTACTAACTCCGAAACTAATAGCAATATAAGTATTCACAAAAGATAAGCTAGCTCCTGGATCTAAAAATGCATACACATCAAGATGAAATAGCATAACAATTAGTCACCACATCTAGATGAGAGGGCATAAAATCTATTCTGATGCTAACCACCACTTGTACTAGTGGATGCACCCTGTTGAACTGAGCATGCTTGTGGAGCTGCTGAACTGGTGTCTAGGTCACGGCCTCTACTAGGGCCTTATCTGGCTGAAGGGCAGTTTCTAAGCAGATGTCCAGGCTTTTCTCACCCAAAACATGCACCTAAACTCGCTAAGCACTCTCCAGGGTGCTTCTTGCCACACTTGCCACAAACTGGAATCCTAAGCTCTCCTAACCTGCTCCCTTAACCTCTAGAGCCTAATGCCCCACCCCTCTGATCATGCCTAGGTCTAGACGGGTGGCTGATTATGGTGCTGGGGCTGATGACCTCTGGTGGGACAATTGACAGTGTCCTCCACTGGACCTCTACTGAAACTATCTGTAACTCCCTGTCCTGGCCCTCTTTGCCTCTCTCTCCTTCTATTTCATCTTATCTGCCTCCATCTACTAGGAGTATATAACCAATCACGAGAAGTCTTGATCACTATTCAACATAGCAATCCTACACGCCCTAACTAGGGAGTCTAATACTCCATTCACAAACTTGCTCATATGAGCCCTCTGATCCACAACCATCTCTAGCGCATACTTGACGGGTAAACTACAAGGCATATTCTTGGACTGTCCTGTGGTACTGCTTCAAGTTGACGAATTCTGTCGGCTTCACCTCCCTCAACTATTTAGGGAAGAACCCATCCAATAAAGCAATCACGAACTCATCCCAACTCAAGGGAACTGCTCCCAGTGCCCTACCATCTTTCCACTAGCATTACCATATGTAAGTAAACCCCTTCAGCTGATAGGAGGATAAATCTGCACTCTCCTCTCCAGTCACCCCCATAATTTGGGTGATCT
This sequence comes from Datura stramonium, assembly GCA_018107945.1. Classification (NCBI taxonomy): domain Eukaryota; kingdom Viridiplantae; phylum Streptophyta; class Magnoliopsida; order Solanales; family Solanaceae; genus Datura; species Datura stramonium. Next base: position 70,942 of record JACEIK010007580.1, on the reverse strand, counting down.
ACTACACCTCCTCAATAAACTCATGTGGGTGGTCATCCACTCTCAACCCTAGAAACTCAAGATTATTCATCTTCAGGAAGTCCCAAACTCTAGCCGTTGCTATGTTCCTATTATGAGGAACATGAGCCACCGCTTTCTAATTGACTTGAACGGCCATCACCTATGCCAACATCTAAAAAGCCAGCACATTTCCTACCAGTTAAGACCACAAATTCAGTAGAGGATTATGCTAGACTGTGTATCCAGGAGTTAGCCAGATTTCATGGAGTGCCCTTGTCCATCATTTCAAAAAAAGGTACTTAGTTCACCTCGCACTTCTAGAAGTCTTTCCACAAAGGTCTTGGTACTCAAGTTAAGCTCAGTACAACTTTTCACCCACATAAAGAGAGCTAGGTTGAACGAACGATTAAGAATTTGGAGGATATGTTGAGGGCTTGTGAGATCAATTTCAAGGGCAGTTGGGATAATCAACTACCTCTCATCGAGTTTGCATACAACAACAGCTGCCACTCCAGCATTCCGATGATCCCATTTGTGGCATTATATAGTAGGAGGTGTAGATCTCCTATGGGGTGGTTTGAGGTTTGTGAAGCTACTTTGATATGGTCTTACTCAGTTCATGAGGCCATGCAGAAGGTTTAACTTATCAGGGAACGGCTGAAAAATGCTCAAAGTCGATAAAAATCATAAGAAAATGTAAGGAGAAAGGAGTCGGAGTTTGCTGTGGATGATTGGGTATACCTAAAATTTTCACCTATGAAAGGGGTGATGAGATTCGAGAAGAAAGGAAAGCTCAGTACTAGATATATTGATCCCTACAGAATCTTAAGAAGCATTGGTAATGTGGCTTATGAGCTGGAGTTGCCTACAGAGTTAGCAACAGTGCACCCAGTATTCCATGTTGCTCTGTTGAAGAAATGCATCGGTGATCCGATTTCAATGGTACCGTTAGATAGTGTGGGTGGAAAGGATAGTCTCTCTTACGAAGAGGTTCCTGTTTATATTTTGGACCATCAGGTTCGTAAGTTGAGGAACAAAAAGGTAGCTTTGGTGAAAGTCTTGTGGAGAAACCAGCTGGTGGACGGAGCTATGTGGGAAGCCAAAGCAGATATGATGGCTAAATACCCTCACTTGTTCCTTTCCAACTTAGATTCAACTTCAGGTACAAGTTTTCCCCTTAGTACTCCATTCCGTTTTTGTCAAAGATCATGCATATCAATTCTTTTCATGTCATAGCATGTGTGTACATTTCATTAATTCAGTTCATTCATGTATTTCAGTCCGGAGTTAGTCACTCCATTAGCTTCAGTCTATAGTTTGCAATTCTAGTATTCCAGCTCCTTCCCTACCTTTTTTAGCCTAGTCATCCTCCATTCGAGGATGAATGTTCCCAAGGGGGAGATATTGTAACACCCCAAACCCCGGAGTGAAATATTGCATCAAAGGAATGACAATTGCAGACCTGGTGCTGAAGTGATGGGGGAGGTGACAGCCCATCACACCTCTGACAGTGGATCTGATAGCCGTTAGCCAAACGATGGACAATCATTGGTCCTACCGAGGTTTGGTCCTTTCAGCTTAAGGGCGACAGACTGTCAAACGGTTGATGGCCCTTCATGGCAATCATCTCCTAGACAAATATTTCTAGGCTGTCTATTTCAGTGTGAAGGCAGGGCCGATGGTCCGTCATTAAAGTGATGACCCATCACTTAGGGAAAATTTCGGGCAATTCTTTCTTACCCAAATGGTGGACACGATGGACCGTCAGGCTTGCGACGGTCCAACACCTGTTCTGTCAGAAATGCAGCGACCCATAAAATTTAAATTTCTAAATATTTTTCCAGGGGTAGTTTCATAGATTTTCACTCTACTAAGTCCTAAACAACTTCGTTTTGGGATATTTTATAGGTGAATTAGGAGGGATCAGTCAACATTCTCCTCTTATTCTCTCCTAACATTCTCAAGAACACCATAAAGCTTAAAGTTTCTCCCTAAAGCCAAGAGCTAGGGCATTTAATTTCCTCAGAATTTCCAAGCTTCTTCTCAAGTGTTTTCTTCTCCAGGTATATGGGACTTCAACAAAGGTTTCCTTTCACCTTTGTGTCCCATATTAATTTTAGAAATCATGACCTGGGGTTTCTATTTAGTTGCTGAATTTCCTTATCTCCCCAATATTTTAAAATTTCAATGTGTAGTATCATGGTATGACTGAGATGATATTTTTGAACTTGTAAATACCTCTAGATTCTAGATTTTAGAATGACTCTTGGGTTAATTCTTGTATGATTTAATAGCTGGTGTGAAATGTTATGCTTTTCCATGGAATATTGTTTAAGCATGATCTTCAGCATATATATGTTCAACTTGAGGTTAACATTTTTAGATTATGAATACACTTAGCATTCCCCAAGATTGTTAGCTGATCAATTTGACTTTTTATTAATCTTTTGAGAAACTTAGTAAACTTAGTAATATTAGTATATCAACTTAATAGTCTTTCTTTAGACTATTTCTATGCTTTCAGATAAAGCAGCTCTGACAAGGTTTAGAACATAGTTTCTTTCAGGTCCTTAGACTCTCATGACACTTCTAGATAAGTAGTTCTGACATGGTCTTCGGGAATCAGTTTCAAGCTATTAGCACAGTTAGACACATTTAGGATTTTTCAGTAGGAGTAGTACTTAGCACCGAGAGAGCCGGGGTACAACGCACCTAGGATCCCAGAACTACTTTGCCGATGTAGGTTATTAGCTCAAATGGGCTCCAAACAGTGATCACCCAATTCAGCTACTATACCCTGCCAAGGTATAGTGGGCCTTCTCCAATGAGGAGTGTACATCAAACTCCACATTTAGCTTACGTGGTTAGATGTTGGTTATGGTCTCGCCCACAGTATAGCTCAGTCCAGTACAGTCATAGTCTGCAGCTCAGTTCAGTTTTCCAGATTTCAGGATATGCTTATGAACTTTAGATAGTTATTAGTACTTACAATATTACCAGACTCTTAGATTATTTTAGTACTTACAATTCCAGATATGGTCATTGCATGTCTTGTCAGTATAGTTTACAAATTTTCAGCATTATTATGTTTAACTTACATCTCGCATACTCGGTATATTCAAAGTACCGATGCATACCTCCTATGCTATATCATTTTATGATATAGGTTCGGGTTCTCAAGCCCAGCAGTGTGGTTAGTTCACCCTCGGATTCAGCACAACAGTACTCTTTTGGTGAGTCCACATATCCCGAGGATCGTGGCTTCCATCTTCAGCACTAGTCATTTCAGTTTTAAATTTAGACATATGAGTTAGTTGGGTGTCCATCCAAGCAAGTTATCTTTAGTAAAGGCTTTCAGACATAGTTATGGAAATCTACCTTTGACAGTTATTGATAGTTGTAAGTATTTATATTTCATGTAATGAATGATGCTTGTGCTTTCGCTCAGTTTTTATTTAAATTCATTATCTATATGCTATGTCATGGGTTCGTTTGGGGTCATTCATGAATCAAAGTACCGTGTCGCGTCCAGGGTACAAACTAGGGTTGTGACATGAGTTGCCTCAGACCTAGGGGATGCAGACCAGATCCCAGGGTCATTCAGCTAGCCAACTAGCCAGGTCATTATCTCCTCCCGGATAAGAGATGTCACGACTCGAATATGGGCCCGGATCGATACACAGGACAAGGAACCCCGAGAGACTCCAAGTTGACCCATGGCATCAACATAACTTCTAAATCAATCAATAAAAGCGGAATATCAATCACAATAATCATAGAGGAAGTCTAAACTTAATATAACATCGGAACATACAACGCGAGTCTGAAGCTAAATACAATCTATGTCTGAAAAGCCTCTACGTCTGATGAGTGAATGATACAAGACCCCAACTAACACTCTAAGTCTGAAACTGAAAATAAATAAACATAACTGAACAGAAAGGGGCCCTCGACATATGAGGTCTCACCAATAGAAACTGGATGCTGACTCTGGAACTGGCTAATGATGGTGCTGAGTCTGAAGATCGGAGCATGTATCATGAAATGATACAACATAGAGTATGCGGTCAGTACATGGAATGTACCGAGTATGCAAGATAAGTAAAACCTCTTAAGTAAGTAAAAATCATTAAAATATGCATAATATAAAACATAATCAAGATAAGAATTTAAGAGTAGGCTTGCGTTCTATTTTCTGAAATCATGATCTGAACATAACAGTATATTATAACTTAATCGAATGACCCAAAGCTAAAATCTATTTATCATAGGTAAAACTAAAAATTGGGTCAAACCTTCTTTAGAACATATATATATATATATATATCATGAATGATAAACATGCATAACAAAAATCATGAGGAACAATGGGAGACTCTTCATATAACCGACATTACCACAATAGAGCTTACATGGTCCTGACTAACACACTCAAGTGGACAGAGCCATCCAAGCCTTGTCAGGGCTAAGGACGCTACCATGATATCGATGTCAAGCTGAAGGCCCCTTGGGGTAGGGGAAAGCTCACAAAGGAGGTACCAAATAATCTTATCATACCTACGTTGACTCGTAGTTTTGAGGCATAGGGTTGACTGACCCTTAGCCTATTCAGTGTTAGACACTACTCCCAAAAACAAGCATATGCTCTCCATTATTTTTCAACATACATACAAAATCATTCTCTTCTTTCATGAACTTCTCATCCATGGGCATTTTATTTCATAATTTAGAAAACATAATTTTGATTGAAAACAATTTAAAATCTGCCCAAGCTTCACAATTCATCAATTGAAGCATAATCTAATCGTACCCATATATAGAAATTGAAGAATTATGCAATTGGGTAAAAACACCCATAACTTGATCATAGGAATTTCTCATACTTAGATAGAGATTGNAGATAAATAGAATTAGCATGGAATTTTTGTTATTTAGCTACAGAATTTTATTTGTCGCCAATTCCCTATTTTCTAGTAGTGAAGGATACAAATTTCTTCACTTAGATAGAGATTGGGCTCGGGTGAGGAAGGAAACACCCACTCATAACCCTACATACCTGGAAGGTAATGATTCCACCAAACCTTTGATCACCTAAGAGGAAATTGGATGGAAACCTTTAATACTAGCCTTGAATCACCTCTTCACCCCTCAAGCTTGCAAGCATGTAATGAATGACTTAGAATAGGTTTTCCCCTATTAAAATCCACTAAAACGATTCTTAAAAGACGTAGTATAGGCCCCTAGGACTTAGAAATTATGGAAAAGCCCTTACTAAAATCGCAGAATTTGGCTGACTGTCAGTCCCCACGAGGGACTGGCTGACTCGTGCTCAAGGGCCATGACTCGTGGCCATGAGTCGTCTGGTTCACTGCTCAAAACAACTAGGGAACCTCACGAAAGACACCACGAATCGTGGTTGGTGACCATGACTCTTGGTCACCATCCGTGGCTTCTACTGCCCAAAGCCTCCTTGCCAAATAACTAGTCTAGGCCACGGGAGACCTCACGAGCCGTGAGGCCTGACCATGACTCGTGGTCATGCCCGTGCTCTTTTCAACACCTCCTACCAACCCTAATGGACCACGAGTCACCTCACGACTCATGTTCACTCTTCACGAGCCTCCTCACAATTCGTTTTGTGACCTGGTGCAAAATTTAAGTTTTTCACCGTTTTGACTCCCAGGTCTGATCCTTGGGTTCCCGGGGTATAACAACATCTCTCCCTTCAGAACATTCTTCCTCGATTGCTAGAAACACACAGAAAACTAAGAAACATGCAACCATCATATGCAAACACTGATCATTTAAACCGAAAACTGACAGAATGACTACCTCTGAAAGGAACTACATAACTGAACTTAATTCAGACATCACATACATCTATCATAACATAATTCAAACTTGTGCACATGAACTGAACATGGAAACTAATTAGAGAATTAGGGCAAAAACTGATACCTTAAACTAAAACTACATCGATAGAAAATAGGTTAAGGTATTTAGCCATCATAGTCGCTTCGGCTTCCCACGTACCTCCCTCAACATTCTGATTTCTCCATAACACCTTTACTGAAGCTACCTCTTTGTTCCTCAGCCTCTGAACCTGACGATCCAAGATTACAACTGGAATTTTCTCATAACTGAGGCTATATCTCACACCAACACTTTCCACTGTAACTACTACTGCTGGGTCTCCCAAGCATTTCTTCAAGAGCGATACCTGAAAGACGGGATGAACTGAAGATAACTCTGATGGCAAGTCCAACTCATACGCTACCTTACCAATTCTTCTCATAACCTGATAGGGACCAACATAGTGGGGACTGAGTTTTCCTTTCTTTCCGAACTGCATGATCCCCTTCATGGGAGATACCATCATCAATACCCAATTGTCCACCTCGAACTCCAACTGTCTCCTTCTCACATCAGCGTATGACTTTTGACGACTCTGAGCGGTTTTCAGCCTGTCCCTTATCAAGTGTACCTTCACCATAGCTTCATGAAATGAATCTAGCCCTATCATAGGTTCCTCACCAACCTCAAACCATCCAATGGGCGATCTATATCTCCACCCATAGAGAGCCTCGAACGGTGCCATTTGGATACTAGAGTGATAGCTGTTATAGTAAGCGAACTCGATCAGGGGCAAGTGATCATCCCAACTACCTTTAAAGTCCATCACACAAGCTCTCAACATGTCCTCAAGAGTTTGAATTATCCGCTCTGCCTGACCATCTATTTGTGGATAAAATGTTGTGCTGAATTTAACCTGAGTCCCAAGCCCTTTTTGGAAAGACCGCCAAAACGGAGAGGTAAACTGAGTACCTCGGTCTGAGATAATAGACAAGGGAACTCCATGTAATCGCACAAACTCTCGGATATACATTTTGGCATAATCGTCCGTTGAATCTGTGGTTTTTACTGGTAAGAAATGTGCGACCTTGGTAAACCTGTCAACCACGACCCAAATAGAATCGTACTGTCGGTGAGTACAAGGTAGGCCTGTAATGAAATCCATATTAATCTCTTCCCACTTCCAAGTGGGAATGCTAATATCCTGAAGTACCCTCCCGGCTTTTGATGCCCGACATTCACTTGCTGACAGTTTGGGCACTTGGCTACAAATTCTGCGATATCTTTCTTCATGCCATTCCACAAATATATTTCCCACAAATCATGATATATCTTGGTGGAACCTGGATGGATAGAATACCTAGATCCATGTTCCTCATGCAATATTCAGTTCCTAAAATTATCAATATCTGGAACACATAGACGACCCTGGTACCGCAGCACCCCATCTCCCCCTTCGGAGAAAACCTCCACTTTCTGACTCTGAACGACTTCCTTCAGTTTCACCAACATCGAATCCTCGTCTTTCCTAGATTTCACATTAACCACAAAGGATGATTCTGATCCATTTTTCACAAAAACGCCGCCATTGGTCGAGTTGACCAATCTAACTCCCAACCTCGCAAGTCGATGGACATCTTTCACCAACTCCTTCTTTCCCTCATCCACATGGGACACATTCTCCATAGAGAGCCTACTAAGTGTGTTTGCTACCACATTAGCCTTACCTGGGTGGTAAAGGACACTCATGTCATAGTCCTTTAGTAGTTCCAACCACCTCCTTTGCCGATGATTGAGATCTTTTTGCGTGAACACATATTGCACGATCTTGTGATCCGTGAATACATCCACATGGACCCCATACAATTAATGTCGTCATATCTTCAATGCAAACACCATCACGGCCAACTCAAGATCATGGGTCAAGTAATTCTTCTAATGGACTTTCAACTATCTGAGGCGTATACTATCACTTTCCTATGCTGCATCAACACACACCCAAGTATGATTCTTGAATCATCACAATACACCACAAAACCATCAGTACCCTTGGGTAGGGACAACACTGGAGCTGAAGTCAGTCGAGTCTTCAACTCTTGGAAGCTTTTCTCAACAGCGTCCGACCATTGGAACTTTACCTTCCTCTGAGTCAACTTGGTCAAAGGTTCTGCAATAGATGAAAAGCCCTCAACAAATCTCTGATAATAACCCACTAAGCCCAAAAAAGCTCCTGATATCTGATGGATTAACTAATTTGGGCCAATTCTTCACCGCCTCGATCTTGTGAGAATCTACCTTTATGCCCTCACTCGATACCACATGGCTCAAAAATACCACAGAGTCCAACCGAAACTCATATTTGTTGAACTTTGCATACAACTGACGATCCTTGAGGGTCTGAAGCACTACTCTCAAGTGAGTTGCATGCTCCTCCTTTCTCTGAGAGTATATAAGGATGTCATCAATGAACACAATCACGAACATGTCCAAATATGACTTGAACACCTTTTTCATTAGATTCATAAAAGTTCCAGGGGCACTGGTTAGTCCAAAAGACATAATAATAGATTCGTAGTGACCATACTGTGTCCTGGAAGAGGTTTTTGCGATATCACTCTCCCAAACCCTGAGCTAGTGATACCCGGATCTAAGATCAATCTTGGAGAAACACTTTGAACCTTGAAGCTGATCAAACAAATCATCGATCCTGGGCAAAGTATATTTGTTCTTAACGGTGACCTTGTTTAACTGTCGATAGTCAATGCACATCCAAAGCGAACCATCCTTCTTTCGGAAAAGTAACACTGGTGCACCCTATAGAGACTTACTCGGCCTAATAAAGCCCTTATCTAACAGGTCCTTCAATTGATCCTTCAAATCTTTTATCTCGGCTAGAGCCATTCTGTAGGGCAGAATAGATATAGGTTGCATGTCGGGAAGAAGATCTATACCGAAATCAATCTCCCGCTCAGGAGGAACACCTGGAAAATCATCAGGAAAGACCTATGGATACTTATGTACTACTGAAACTGACTGGATAGTCGGGGTTTTGGATTCAACATCCTTAACCCTAACTAGATTGTACATGCAACCCTTAGAAATCATCTTCCTGGCCTTAAGGTAGGAGATGAATCGACCTATAGGCACAGCTGAACTACTCTTCCATTCTAAGACTGGCTCACCCATAAATCTAAACTCTACTGCCCGGGTTCTACAATTAACTGAAGTATAGCATGCAAATAGCCAATTCATGCAAAGGATAACATCAAAATCTGTCATGGCTAACTCTATCAAGTCTATTGAGGTGACCTTATGAAGGACTAATACTGGGCAACCTCTATACACCCGTCTAGCTATAACTGAGTCACCTACTGGAGTGGAAACTGAGAAGGGTTCTAACAAGACATTAGGACAGACTCCGAAGCTACTGGCCACATATGGTGTCACAAAATACAGGGTAGCCCCCGGATCTAGCAAAGCATAAACATCAATACGGAAAACTCGCAACATACCAGTGACTATATCCGGGGAGACCTCCTGCTCCTGAAGGGAAGCTGAGGCATAGAATCTGTTTTGGCTCTGACCGCCAGTTATGCTGGTAGATGCCCCCTGATGTGCTGAGCGTGCGGGAGGGGCTGCTGAACTAGAAGCTGGGCCTCGGCCCCCAACGTGATCCTGCCTTGCAGCTGGACAATCTCTAAGCATGTGTCCGGGATGCCCATACCTGAAACAAGCACCTAAACCAACCAAGCACTGGCATGTGTTCCCCCGACCACACCTGTGACAAGTTGGGATGCTAGAATCTGCAGGTCTGCTACTCTAACCCCTCGATCCTGATGCTTACCCTCTCTGATGATGTCTAGGCCTGGATGTAACACTCAATGCCGAAGATGCTGGGGTTGATGATCTCTGGTGAGCCTGATGTCGGTGCCTACCACCGGACCTCTGCTGAGAGAATCTGTGATCCTCGATCTTTTCCCTCTTGGCCTCCCTCTCTCTCGAATGTGCCGCCTCCATCTGTTGAGCGTACAACACTATGCGAGGGAATTCCATATCTTGGTGAAGAATAGCAATCCGGCACTCCTTTTCCAAATACCCTGCTATACCGTGCACAAATCGGCTCACCCACGTCCTCTAGTCAGCCACTAACTCCAGGGCATATTTTTATAGGCGAGTGAACTTAAGGGAATACTCTTTCTCTATCGTTCTTCCCTACTTCAGGTTTACAAACGCAGCTGCCTTCAGCTCTCTCATCTCCTGAGGGAAGAACTGTCTAGGAATGCAACCTGAAACTCCTCCCATGTTATTGGACCTACTCCTGCAACCCTGCTATCCTTCCATTGGCGAAACCAGATATGCGCAACCCCCTTCAACTGGTAGGCGGCCAACTCTGCGCAATCAACACTACTCACCTCCATGACTTGGTGATCTTGACAATCTCATCAATTAAATCATGCGGATCCTCATCTACCTTGGACCCTAAGAACTCCAGCAGGTTCATCCTCAAGAAGTCTCTAACTCGAGTCGCCGCTGCGTTGCCATTTTGCGGAACATGCGCAATGGCCTGCTGATTGACCTAAGTGGTCAAGGCCTGCGCAAGCATCTGAATAGCGGCCCAAAACTTAGCATGAGCAGCTGGATCCTGTGCCTGAGGCTCTTGAACTGGTGGGGCTGGCTGACGCCCATAACCATTTCCATCCTTGTGGCCTTCACCACCTCCATTCCTCCTTCCATTCAATCTTCGAGGAGCCATGATTCTGCAATCACGAATAGCATGAATTAGAAGGATAGAAAGACTTTTCATCACACGACATAGATCATGAAAGAAGTGAAGATTTCGTAAACATCTCGTAGCCTCTTTGTCATAAGTGTGGCGCGATTCACACCTATGAAGAAGACTCTACTTAACGCGGCTTTCATACACCCTAGGACACTTCAAACCTATTGCTCTGATACCAAGTTTGTAACGACCCGAACAGAGGCCCAGATCGTAGACATGGGACAAGGGATCCCGAGAGACCCAAGTCGACCCATGGCATAAGCATACATCTAAATCATTCGATAGACTAAAGAAATCTTCAATATAAACTCAACGGAAGTCTAACTCAACATGACATCATAATAAACATCAAAAGCTAGAAACATACAAAGTCTGAAAAGCCTCTAATCTGGATGAGTTGATGGGACAAGACCCCAACTAACTCAACAATACTGAAGCTGAAAATACATAAGGAAACTGAAAGTCTAGTCCTCAAAGAATGAGGACTCACCAACCAAGTAGGTGCTAACTCTGACAACCGACTACGAACGAGGATAAGCCTGGGAGCTGGGTCCTGTATCATAAAACGATACAGTATAGAAAGTATGCGGTCAGTACATGGAATGTACTGAGTATGATAGGTAAGTAAAACTGCTTAAGTAAATCATTTAAAACATTTCATAACATAACATGAGCTTTCGAATCTGAGAGGAAGGACTGCATGCCTTAATTCTGAAATCATAATCTTTTCATACTATGACAATTCAAAGCTTCATAATATTATGACTAACTCGAATGACTCAAAGCTTAAACATGACATTTATAAGAAAAGTTGAACAATGAGTCAAACCTTACTTTTAGAACATGCATGTGTAAAATAATAACCATGAGTAATGAATATGCAAATTTGAATCATATAGACAATGGGAGACTCGTCACTTAACCGACATACCAGGATAGAGCTTACGTGGTGCCGACTATCACACTCAAGTGGGCAGAGCTGTCCAAAACCTTTCCAGGGCTAACGACACTACCATGATATCGATATCAAGCTCATGGGCCATTTGGGTTGGGGATAGCTCACAAGGGAGGTCCCAATAACATAATAGTATCAACCTACGTTAGCGCGTAGTTCTGGGGCATAGGGTGATCAACCCTTAGTCTGCTCGGTGCTAGACTCTTCCCCCAAAACATGGAATGCTCTACATCGTATATAACGAAGCTCAACATCGTCTATTGATGAATCTCAATAATGAAATCATGCATAAACTCAACATCGTATGAAACGAAGCTCAACATTGTCAATTGACAAAGCTTAATAATGAAATCATGCATAGAATCGACATCGTATGAAAAATGAAGCTCAATAATAACATACATCTCAATTATGGTTTCATGCATATGAGAAGCTTTATTTCAAACATACCACAAGCTCAAAGAGAGTGGGAGCATCTACTCCAAAACCATATGGTAAGCTTACTTTAGAAATACTACATCATCATACTCGATATAAGGGCCTTGCCCAAAACTTTATCATGCTTGGATCTACTCAATTAATTTTGAAAAGAATATCATGATCATGGGTAGATTTAGAAATAGGCTTTTCATCATCAAATCTCATCACCATCATACATACAACATAATTCTCTTCTTTCATGAACTTCTCATCCATGGAAATTTTATTTCATAATTTAGAAAACACAATTTTGATTGAAAACAATTTAAAATCTGCCCAAGCTTCACAATTCATCAATAGAAACACAATCTAATCGTACCCATATATAGAAATTGAAGAATTATGCAATTGGGTAAAAACCCCATAACTTGATCATAGGAATTTCTCATACTTAGATAGAGATTGGGCTTGGGTGAGGAAGGAAACACCCACTCATAACCCTACATACCTGGAAGGCATTGATTCCACCAAACCTTAGATCACCCAAGAGGAAATTGGATGGAAACCTTGAATACTAGCCTTGAATCACCTCTTCAACCCCTCAAGCTTGCATGCATGTAATGAATGACTTTGAATAGGCTTTCCCCTCTTAAAACCCACTAAAACAAGCCTTAAACGACGTAGTATAGGCCCCTAGGACTTAGGAATGACGGAAAACCCTTACTAAAATTGCATAATTTTGCTGACTGTCAGTCCCCACGAGGGAATGGCTGACTCGTGCTCACAGGCCACGACTCGTGGCCATGAGTCATCTGGTTCACTACACAAAACAACTAGGGGACCTCAGGGAAGACGCCACGACTCGTGGTGGGTGACCACGACTCGTGGTCACCATGCATGGCTTCTACTGCCCAAAGCCTCCTTGCCAAACAACC
>JACEIK010007580.1:0-17281 GCA_018107945.1 Datura stramonium | reverse complement strand
ATATATATATGTATGTATGTATAAGTTTAGCTCGACCTTGAAAAAAGGAATACTTTCAGAGTAGAGCCTTCAGATAAGTCAAAGCTTTCAGAGCAGTTATCTGTCAAATTTTAAGCCCAAAGGCTACTACAGTTATCAGATTTTTAGATCAGAGTGTATGTGTGTGTGTATATATGTGTGTATGTATATATGTATATATGTATATCAGTTGAGCTCGGCCTTCAAAAAAGGCATACTTTCAGAGATAGAGCCTTCAGATAAGTCAAAGCTTTCAGAGCAGTTATCAGTCAGATTTTAAGCCCAAAGAATACTACAGTCATCAGTTTGTTAAGATCAGAGTAAATGGCTAACTGAGATGGCATTAGCCTCTCAAGTCAAGTATCAGAAACTACATTTGCCAACGTAGGAATGAAGCGGGCCGAGTACAGCCGCATCCCCAGATTTTAGTTCCACCGAAAGTTGTGGATGATTTATGAAATCTTGCTAGCAAGTCAGTTTAGTTTAGGCCTTCTATGGGGCGAGATAGTTGGTAGCTTAGCCGATCAGGCCATAGGGATCGGACTCCATGTCTACATGGTGCACTATGTCGATTATCTCATGACCTCCACTGTATTTTTCAGTTAGTACTACAACTTTAGTATTTTTTGGACGGACTTCTTAGACAGTAATTGCATATATAGATTTTAAAAGGGAAAATGCATGTTTTTCTTTCTGAACACTATTGATGATTTTATGCATACGAATTATGATTTATATGATCAGTTTCTTTACTCAGTATCCTATACTTCATATATTCTTGTCATCTTACATATAGTATAATTCCATGTACTAATACCCCTTTTTTCTGGGGGTGCTGCATTATTTTATAATGCAATCTCAAGTACAAACACTCTTAGACGAGCAGCTCAGTATGCTATCCCAGCTTAACTTTAGGTGAGCCCCACTCTCCTTCGAGATGGATTATATTTAGCAGTGTCTAGTTTTGATTTGAGGTTATATAGGGGACCTTGTCTCGGTAACTCAGATACTTCAATTTAGTAGAGGCTTTGTTGACTAGATTGTTAGGCTGCGTGATCTCTTGCTTCTACTCTCATTTTGACCATTGGGTCACCTTTTGTATAAAAGCCAGTGATTTTAAAAGATCTATTTCAGTTGCTTGTTTTATCTCCAATTTCAAATTTGTATTATTTAGGTCCTTATTAGATGTATGATCATAGTTCCATTTCAGTTCAATGGTACGCTCGGGCTAGCAATAGTTATGGCTGCCGATCTCGCCTAGGCCCTAGGCTGGGGTGTGACAAACTTGATATCAGAGTATTAGGTTGGTATGTTCTAGGCAGTCTATGAAGCCATATCTAGTAGAGTCCTAATTATGGGTGTGTAGCACACCACACTTATAACTGGGAGGCTACAGGACATTTAGGAAATATTGCTCTTCTTTCACACTCTAAATCGTGCTATAGAATAAGCTCTGAGAATTGAATCTAACTCCTACGTTGTTGTGAATTTCAACTTTCAATCTTGAGAATGCCTCCAAAAGGAAAGACTATATCCATCTAGAGGGCCAGTACTACTGTCAATGTGACAGCAGAGAGAGAGGCTAGTGAGTTGCCTCGGACCTAGGGGATATAGACTAGATCCCTAAGTCATTCAGCTAGCTAACCAGTCCGGCCGTCATCTCCTCCACCGACAGTAAATCTAGTGGGAAGTCTAGAGTCCGTTCCTCCTCAACAACCCAATACTTCAGATGTAGAGTTTAGGGGAGTGATTCAAATGCTCACCTGGTTCCTTGCATCTCAGTCTCAAAGTTGAGAATCAGTTTCTATTGGTACCAGCTCTCGAAATTTGTCTAACACCTTCAGAATTAGGGAGTTTCTTAGAATGAACCCACCAGCCTTTATAGGGTCTAGACCAAAGAAAGACAACCAGGATTTTCTTGATGAGGTTCAGAAAATTCTCAAAGCTATGCATTTTAGTGAAACGAAGGGGGTTGAACTTGTCTCTTATCAGTTGAAGGGTGTCGCTAGTGTATGGTACGAGCAGTGGGAGATGTCTAGATAGGATGACACAGCTCCAACAGTATGAGATGACTTCATGAAAGCCTTCATGGATCACTTTTTACCTTTAGAATTGTGGGAGGCCAAGGCCAAGAAGTTATAAATCTCAAGCCGAGCAGCATGAGCGTGAGGGAGTATAGCCTCAAGTTCACTCAATTCCCCCAATTCTCTCCGGAGATGGTCTCCACTGTGCGGGCGAGGATGCGCAGATTTGTTTATGGACTTGGAAGACATAGCAGGTTAGTGCGCCACAGCCTTGCTTCACAAAGACATGGATATAGCCAGGATGATGATCTGTGCCCAGTAGATCGAGGATCGAAAGCAGGTTAACCGGTCAGACAGAGAGCAACACCAGGGTAAAGAGCCAGAATCAACTGGCCATGATAGCAGTTACAGAGAGGGCAACAACAAACCTGAATTCCACCAGTGGTCATTAGGACCTACTCCATCCGCAACAGTATATTGGCCCAGAGGTCCAGAAATGATCAGCAGGGCCAGAGTAGTCAGGGTCATGGTTATAGAGCTTCAGAGTCCCAATCCCAAGATTTAAATTATATATATTGATAATGTAAACATGTTTTCAATATCGGTACAAATTAACCAAATTTAATATATTATTTAGTACTTTATATTTTATCTACCATATTAGGCACAACTGGTGAAAAGTTTTTGTAGATCAATTAGACCCATTGGTGTAAATAACCATACACTACTAGTGCCTGAGAATTCCAGACCATTTGTCATATTTTATAATGAGAAAATTACATAGTATAGCAAGCTTATATACTATGTATTACCATTAATAGATACGATTTAAAAAAATCACATTTTATAGAAAATAATTACAATTTTGTATCATTTCTCTCCACCCTCTCTAAACCTCACTTTCGCCTCCCCTCTCTCTCGCTCACTTCCCTCCTCTTTCTCCCCCTCTCTCTCTCTCTCTTTACTTCCTCATTCTCTCTCTCTCTCTCCTCTCTCTCTCTCTCTCTCTCTCTCTCTCTCTCTCTCTCTCTCTCTCTTTCTTTTTTTTCCTTTCTCTCTATTTTCCTCTCTCTTTCTCAGTATCTCTCTTTTTTTTTCTTCTCTTCTATTATAAATAGTAATTTATAATAATTTTTTTGATGATGATAAAAATATATCTCACAAAGTAAAAGTGATAGATATAACGATGCAACCTACAAATGAATGTTGTATTGATTTTTAGTTTGTATTGATTTATTCAAAAATTTTGAGAAAGAGTGTGTGAGATACAGAAGCAGAATAAATACAAATGATACAAGAGCAATAAATACAGTCACTTGTAATTTTAGTTGTTTGCATCTTTTGTATACATGTATATATTCACTTTAGCCTTAGTGCACACATGAATACAAATAGAATGAATGAATAGAAGAGATACAAGAGCGAATGAATACAAATGATAAATGAGTGAATGGAATACAACTACATTATATTTAAAAATATTGATACAGTTGCCAATTTCTGTTATTTGGATACATTGAACCCTTTTTAAATATTGATACAATATGTCATTTTGTTATTTTGATACAATCTATATTTAAAAATATTGATACAATTTTCCAAGTATTTATCTTTTGAAATCTACATCTTTGGATACACATTGTATCTTTGAAAATATTGATACATGTGTATCCTTAAAAAATATGGATATATCCACTCTATTTATGTGGTTGTATATAAAACTACTATATAAATTAATTGAACTCTATGGTCTTGTATGTTACAGTTGAAATATGTTTGTATCCTTAAATACAAATGTATCGATATTGCAAATACGGTGAAATATTTAGTCGGATCTCTACTAAAAGCTTCGTCAATACATTGAGTAGATTGTATCAGTATTCCTATGAATACAGTTGTTTAATACCCTCCAAAAAAATATTTAAAAAAAAAAGAGAATGCAATTAAAATACAGCATACAAAAAGAGAGAGGGAGAGAGAAATAAGAAATAGAGAAAGAGAGAGAAAGAAAGGAGGGGGCGATAGAGAAGCATAGAGAAAAAAACGAAGCGAGAGAGAAAGAGAAAGAGAGATACATAGAAACAAAGAGAGCGAGAAAGAGAGAGAGAGAGAGAGAGAGAGGAGGAGGAGGGTGGCGAGAGAGATTCTGGAGAGAGAGGAGAGGTTTTGTCATGACAGAGGCAGGCCCGGATAGTAGACACGGGACAAAGACCACAGGGATCCCAAGTCAACCCATGGCTCATGCACAACTAATCTCATTCAAAATAAAACAGAAGAATATCATAAAAACATAGCGGAAACATAACCATAGGTATAACCTCATGTGGAATACGAGAACATATACGAGAAATTTTGAGTACTACATACTAATCTAGAAGCATCTACTACATACGAAGGGTTGATGGGACAACATCCTCAACTAACCCGAACAAATACTGAAACTCAAGATAATAACCGCCCTCGGAACATGAGGACTCACCAATGGCGATAGCGCAAGTTTGAGATGGACTAGGATGAGGTCGAGCTTTGAAATCCGAACCACAGCTATGCAACATAGAAAGTATGCGGTTAGTACGTGAAATGTACCGAGTATGCAAGGTACGTTAAACTAGAGTGAAAGTAATATAAATCTCGTAAAGCAAGTCATACATATGTCATAAGCTTTTAAAGATAAGGAGACCACATGCATTCATTATGAACTCATACTCATATTATACATGATCATGCATGGCTTTAGAACATCTGACTTACTCGAAGACTCAATTTAAAACATAAATTCATATCAAAAGTTGAACAATGAGTCAAACCTTTTAGATCATGCATGCATAAGGTAACCATCATGAGTAATAGAAAAATTGCGAATTACGGAAAATATATGAAGCGGTGGGAGACTGCGTCACTTAGCAGGCATACCACGATAGAGCTTCGTGGTCCCAGCTATCACTCAAGTAGGAAGAGTCGTCATAACCTTGTCAGGGCGATGGACGCTACCGTGATGCTCGATATCAAGCTGAAGGGCCAATCGGGCCGGGCATAGCTCACAAGGGAGGTCCCAATAATATAATAGTATCAACCTACGTTGGCGCGTAGTTCTAGGGTATAGGGTGATTGAACCTTAACCCGCTCGGTGCTAAACTCTTCTCCCAAAACATGTAGTGATCTACATCGTATATAACGAAGCTCAACATCGTCAATTGACGAAGCTCAACATCGTCTAATGATGAAGCTCAATATGAATCATGCATAACTCAACATCAAATGAAGCAGCTCAACATTATCTATTGACAAGGCTCATAATAACATCATGCATAGACTCAACATCATATGTAAATGAAGCTTAACATTGTCTATCAACAAAGCTTATAATGATACACCACCCCAATTACGATTTCATACATATATGAGGCTTTGCTTTGAAACATACCACAAGCTAGAATTTATAATAAGAGTTGAGGAAAAATTCACTTCAAACCATGGGGTAAGCTTATCGGATAAAGCATTACTTTAAACATCACGTGGGTATCACCCAAAACTCTATCATGCTTGGGTTCATTCAATTCACTTTGAAAACATCAATACAATCATGGGTAGGGTTAGAAACATGCTTTCATTATTCACTTCATCATCATCACACACGTATCACAATCACCTTTTATGAACTATTCACCCATGGGCGTTTTAAGATTCAAATTTTAGAAAAAATAATTTTTATAAGAAAATGAGTTGAAACCTCACTTTCAAGGCACAAATATCAGCTATCCAAACTCAATCTAATCTTTCACTTGAATAGAGATCTAAAGATCTTTGGATGAATCAAAACTGCACATGACCAGTTATGGTTTTAACACAATTTGATAGGAATTTGGGCATGGGTGTGGAAGGGAGACACCTATTAAAACCCTACATACACAGACATGAGGAATTCTATCACCCTTTAATTGCCCAAGATCAAATTCCAAAGGAAACCTTGAATTTTGGCCTTGAATCACCTCCTTCGAGCCTTCAACCTTGAATGCATGGGAGTTTTCATAAAATAGGTCTTCCCCTACTAAAACCCTTCAAAAGCGAGCCTTAAACGATGTAGTATAGAGCCTTAGGACTAGTAAATGATGGAAATGTCCCTTTAAAATCGCAGAAAAACCTGCGCTTTGGACGATTCCACGATTGAACCAACGGGCCCAGTGGGGAAGTTACCCACGACCCACAGTAACGCACGTAGTCTAGACGCCCAAACTTTTCGGTTTACGATTTAAACCACGGCTTGACAGGGCGAGTCGTCCTTCCAAATAACGGACGGTAGTTTCAAACCCGTCTTAACCATGCTTCAGATCCACTTCCTTTCCACAACCACTAACAACGGCCCGTGCCTTCTCTGGTCGTTGTGGCTACGTGGTCCACCCTACCACCAGGCACGGCTTCACACCACGACCACATACAACGGCTCGTGGTTTGCTCTGAGTCTTTGTGTGGCTCGTCTGCAATATTTTCCCAGTTTACGCACTTTGAATTTTAACTCCCCAGGTTTATTCCTAAACACTTTCGGGGTATTACAGGTTTTTGTTTTGCCGTAAAAATTATTGCTATAAATTGTAATTATGCAAACTATAGCTACTAATGGTAATTAGTTTTCAAATGCTATTTATGAAATTTCCCCTTTTATAATTTCCAAATTCGCGAGTTGGTCAAAACCAACAGTAAAGAGCATACAATGTTGCCATGGTATGGTAATTGGCAAAACTATTGATTGCAGGATTTTCATAGCTGCATAGGAAATCCCTTCTTTATTACATGCATACACTTGCAAGCTTTTTAACTTTTCAAGAAACATCAGTACTGATATTCTGTAACGAAGATCAATTGTTTTCTTCTTTGGCATTACTAAGAACCAACATAATAAGTATTTTCACAGTAAAGCTCCAATATGGAGTTGCACTAATTAATAGCAAACTCATTCTAAAGCTTTGGGTTACTAGTGCCACTGGTATCAATAGAAGGTTAAAGTATTCCAGGAGAAACGTTTAGTTGTCTAGCAAATCACCAGAAACCCAAAAGGCCTTAGGTAACAAAATTTTACTTGTTCTGTGAGTCGTGTTTGTGTTTATTCCATCTCTCTTTTCTTTTGGGGGTGGGGAGAGGTGGAAAATCAGAGTCAGAGAGAAGGCAAACAGAACTCTGAGAATTAACACTAGCATTCAGGATACAGACCTGCCACGGTAGCCTTATGAAACACAACTTTCCTTCTAAATATTGTGCTGTCTACTAAATTCTACCCCAACATAAGAGCAGTGAGAATATCAGAATAGCATGAATTAGCTTCTTCTTTTCGAAAAAGGTTTTCAAATGCCACAACTGCAATCCTGCTACAGATAAGCATACAAAGATTGACAGTCCAGTCATCCAAGCCATTTTAGAGTTGGTTGATCTGTTAAGTTCTTGCATTTCTTCCTCCCTGTAATATGTCAAAAAATTTCAACCTCTATTTCATTAGAGCTTGAATACATGAGGATGAAATTGAACAAGAATAAAGTTAACTCACCTTTCACGTAGATAAAACATCTCATCATGGATGTTTTGAACATTTTCATACATCTTCTTCAGTTCTAATTCCATAAGCTAACAAGAGGACAGATGAAAAAGCATTACAAATCTAGCAGTTGGTGGAATCTATGCAGTCGAAAGAATACCTTTCTCAACATTCTTTTGGCAGGCACAAGGGAAAAGGTCATTAAAATATTGAATGAGCTATGTGCACATATAGGACTAAGAAAATGGAAAAAGAAGCATGGAGAGACTACTTGATATGAGTTCAAGGTCAATAATCACACTGCAAATCAAACGCAGCTTCCAAGTTAAGAATCTGGTTATTCAATTGGGAATAGAATAAAGTGCAGTATATTCTGCTTTTAATTCAATTATTCATCTAAAATTCATATAATCATATAACTCATCTCCCGTGCCTCTTCATTTGAAAAGTTTCTATCTCAAGAAAGCACATCAATTTACAAGAGGCCCCCCAAACTCTGATACCTTGTCAATCAAAAAAAATGGAACACCCCAAACTGCACAATCCAATCACTTTGTTCTTTCTTCTTCTAAGAATTCAAGGTCAGAAAAAGTACTTGTACATAACAGCCAAATGGTCAGCCTGAGCTAAAAGCTACAGTCTTTGAGGGCAGCAAGTGCAATTAGATGCTTCTTAAAGCTAGAGTGCAGATCAGAAGTTCATGAAATTTAAAGGTTATTCAATAAATGGTTTCTTTTGTATGATAAAATTGAAATGCTCTAAGATCTATACACTCTAATCTGAACATTAGTTTTTGATGAAACAAAGGGAGTCATGGAGGCACGAAATAGGAAATTAAATGTTATAAGAATACATGAGTAAATGGCCAGAAACTGCCAGTGTGACTCCAGATGAATAGATAGGGACACCCGTATACATGTGAATTGACAAAAGCAAGCATGAAGAAGAAAAGAGGCTTACTTCAACAGAGCCTTTCTTGGCAACATTGGTCCAGTCCTTAGCAGCTATACCACTCTTCCAGTCAAGATCGATAGTCAGAGTAATGGGGGGCTTGTGATCAGCAGCATAGAAGCAAGCCATATAGTCCCCAGCTTCGATGTCTCAAAGAAAAATGCCCTTCAGGAACATTGTCGCATAGTGATAGGTATTCCCATGCGTAGATGTCACCTAAATCACACCAAATATATAAAACTTCATCTTTGACCAGAGAGCAGTTAGACTGATCAAGTAACACGCATTACACAAAAGCTCTTGTTTTCTGCATGAGGCAGGAGCATAACTCTTTGTTTTTGAACCTACACGGGGAATCACTTCTCTTCTTAAAGAAACCTATGAAAATCCATAGATCATGTGTATCCTTATTACTCATGCGTCCAAATAGCTTTAAAGAAAAGAAAACTCTAATTAAAATTCAGATTTGTGGTTCATCCGGACGAAATGCAAAGAATCAAACAGATTTTCTCAAGCCAAAATATCCGAACTTAGGATTTTGAAATTAGCTCCTGCCTGATTGAGTTTCATATCCTGTGAAAGCTCACATTGCCAATCCCAATCCCAATAAATAAATAGGGTAAGCTTAATACAGAATTTTGAGGTTGATACAGACAAAATTAAATCAATTGAGCAGATATTGCCTAATAAAAATTCCATCTGAAGGGCTTAGAAGCCTAACCTGCTCTGCTCATATTTTGGCCACAATCCCAATAAAGAGAGTAAGCGAGTTGACTGCCAGTGTAAAACTAGCCAACTTATGGCCAGTCAACATAATGTTGAATGCATTGAGGCGTGCCATTACGCTATATCAGTAGAGAGTGACAAAGTTGACAGCCAGTGTAAAAACTAGCCAACTTATGACAAATCAGCATAATATTGAATGCATTGGGGCGTATCCACTTGCAATGCACGCTATACCAGTGCTATTAGAATGAAACAAGTCCATATGGAGCAAACAGAACACTCCCTCCATCTCATTTTACTTGTCCACTTTCCCTTTAATATGCCCTTTAAGAAATCACAAATAAGAAGGGGTATTTTTACTAATTTAACCTTTAGTCTTTCTTAACACACCACTTATGTGCCTTATCGATCAACACCAAGTACGCCTCAAACTAATAAACCCAAGCTAATTAAGTATCCAGATCAATTATGCAAAAGTCAGTTCACATTAATTTTGAATTTTTTCATTGCACTGATAATTTTGAAAACATTCCAACGTGAAAAATGTTGGGAGCCCAAAATTTCTACATGAAAATTGCTTGAATCCTATATGAAAATGAAACATTTCCCACCTAAAATTCCCTATAAAAAGAATGATTGACCTACTAAAAGATGCAATGGGCGGGAGTTAAGAATTTAGGCAATTAACGCACTCTTTGGGTAAATGTGTAGATGAAAAATTTAACAATGGAGGAACTTTCTCCAGGCTTTACAATATTTATTAAGGTGATCAATAAGGTTTACACTTTCAAAAAGAATAATTTTAAGGCCAAACTGGGAAAAAATTAATTAATTCTACGGGAGTAGAACATATTCACATAACCTATCCCAACTAATTTAGACTTCAGAGGCTGTAGCGATTCATGACAGGAAGGCCTCAAAATTAGGTGAAGTACTCCCTGTTAGGCAATTCCTTACCCCATAACACTCGAGACCTCTGAATGGTTCAACCTCATACCGGCTTATCCAGAAATTCAAAAATTCACAACTTTTACAATAGGATGATCAAATAAAAAAAAAGCCCCAGTTACTTCGTAGCCCAAAAAATCAATCAAGAATCAGAGAAAATCGAAAAATAATAATAATAATAATTACCCTGACGGTGACTTTGTGAGTATCGGGTAAAGGATGGGCTTCATTGGGATTGACAATACGGTACTTGCCAACAGTCATGGAGTGGCTCTTGATATCTTCAGCGATGCATTTTGTATGACCTGATAACACTTCGAATTGGACCGCATGTACTTTCGTCGAAAGAAACATCAAAATTAGAAACATAGGGAGTGATTTACTTGCGGGGATCATCATATTTAGAGTAAATAATTACTAGATTTTGGGGGTGTAATTAAAGGAAGAGTTTGAAGAATGAAGATGCGGCGTAGATATTCACGGGAGCAAGAATTTCGATTGAAATATAAGATCAAAGTCAAAAGAAAGGTTTTGATTTGGTAATGCCTTCTCCAACAATGGGAGGATTTCTTCCATACTACAACTACTTTCTAGTTTCTTGGAAGCTTTTTTTCTTTTTTTTGGCCCCTTATTTCTTTAATAAATTAAAGTTTTATATTGTCTACTTTGCTAGCTGTCGTGAGCTGATTTTCAAAAATAACCTCGTGGGATGACTTTTTGAATTTTAATCTTGCTTACCCTATAGCCAAAACTTGAAAAGTTATAAAGTTTTTAAATTTTGATCCCGGAGTTGTCCATGGGGTAAGAAAATTTGAGACCATTGATTTCTATGGTCGTTGGATATAATTTTTGGCACAAATCTTAATTTTATGGATTTAACCAATTATTTTGATTGTGGTATATTATCAAGAAATAAAAGATCAAATTATAAAAGAACTTTTCGTGATTATTTCTAGTCGTTCATCATTATTAGCATTTTAGTGGACAAAATTATTAATATATTTTATAATTAAAATTTTTAATTTTCAAAAAATATTATGATCATAGGTAAAAAGAATTTTTATATTTTTAGATGTAAATTCGAACAAGTCGATATAATAACTTTTTCAAAATATATACTTCAGACTTTTAACTTCTTCCATCAATTAATCCACAAAATTATATATATAAACGAATGATTATCTAGTAAAATATTTTTGTTGTATGTCGGAAAAATTCTTATAAATAAAAACATCGTGAAAATTTTTTTTGGATGCAGATAACCCTCTGCCCATTTGTTCCATTCCGTTTGATAGCCTTTCAATCAAAACTAGTAATGAATGATAGACATGAACGCAAGAAATATTGATTCTGAGACTTATAGATCAAGTAAATATTTAACGAGTCTCACACAATACACTTTCAAAATGATTATATCGAGCATTTTGTGTAAGATTTAAAGCTTAACACAAACTACATGGCTCATATAGATATTGATTCAACAAGGTAGCTATCTTTTTCTCGGTTTGATCTTTGCCTAAGTTTTAGACACTACATTTGAATTTTGGGCGAATCTAGTCGTGGAACTCTTTTTAAAGAGTATTTACAAGGATTAAATATATGAGCTAAATAATTTTATTATTGTTCTCTTAATTAGTAGAAAAGAAGTCCAATTTTTTTTCAAGGAAGGTTCTTTGATTGCTGCATTAGATTGGATGAGTTCCCTAAATTAAAATTTCGAAATCTTATTTAAAAATCATTTCTATTGCAACTTTAATGATTTGGAACAATATAATATTTTTAGTATATAGGATATATAATTAAATACGTTAATATTATAGTGTTTACTAGTTTGAACACGTGCGTTGCACGTGTGTCAAGCTTTTGTGCAGATTCGTTGGAGTATTATATATAGAACAATATATTATTCTTTGACAGATGATAAATGTAATTTATAATCAAACAAAATTGACAGAAACTTAAGGTATTAATTTCTAAAATGCACCCAAACAAATTATATTAGTTGCTTATATAATTGTCATTTATCTAAAAAATTATCAAATGGTCATTAATGTAAATTTGTTATAGAATTAGAAAAATAATATTCTCTTTAGCTTTTGTTGAAGCTAAATATCATTATATTATACTAAAAAGTAGGAAGCCCATGTCTTAAAAGTTGGATTGTATTTTGTCTAATTGAGTAAAATATAAAAATATATAATTAAAAATATTTTTATCTTTTTATAATTTTAAATCTTAGAAAGTTATGAAATTAAATATTTTAATAATTTTATATTTTTTTTACAATAATTTTTTTACTTTACAATTTTGTTTCTTGTCTATTTATTTTTGTATTTGAAAAATTTCATATCATATTTAAATATTTAATTAAATAATAATATTTTAAAAATCAAAAAACAAATTGTTAAAATTTTTAAAATTTCTAATTAAATAATAATATTTGAATCATATTCTATGAATGAAAGCTATACTAAAAGTGGGAAGTCTCACATAACAGTCTATCAAATATTGAATGATTATTTTGCGCTACATTTAAACAATACTCTTATAATATTTTTAATTGTACCAATCAGTAAGAAAATCTCATATATGTGTGTGTGTGTGTGTGTATTAAATGAAAGAAACAACCATGATACTGCACTTTGGTTTTTTTACGTTTGATGAAGATGACGATAAATAATTATAATTAAATTTGAATAGTAAAATAACGTAAATTAAATGAAAAAATTAATTCTCTATTATGACAATTATAGTTTTTATTTAGTTTAATAGTCTAATAATATTTATTGTAATATATATTTACTTTTTAGTATAAAAATATTATTGAAATAGTTTAGATTGAAGAGGAAAATGGTAATCCAATTTTAACTTGAGGCTTCAATTATAATAATATGATATATAAGTGAATAATAACTCACTGAACTTCAAAAGATATTTGACTTTTTTAAAAAAAGGAAAGAAAAGTTACATAATGAGTGAAAAGTCATGAACATAAAAAATAAATGATTAAATACCCATCAAATATTAAATAATATTTTTACCCTTGAGTCAAAACGGTATTTCAAAATATTTTAGTAAATAACATAGGTATAAATCTTTAAATTAAAATAACAAAAAAAAAAATATTAAATGAAAGTGTTACACCCAAGTAAGTTTATAGCGTTTAGTCGGCCTATTTGCATGTTGGTTGAGGATTTTAGAGTGCCATACATGACGAGAAAAGAGCCGAGGAAAGGCCGAACAGTCAAAGTTGGAGATTGAGCGATGTTGCCGGAGTAAATAGTAAGCGAGGTTGGATTTGTTGACTCCAAAAAGTGTTAAGAAAGATTAGAGAGCCTCAATGTTTATGTAAGTTGTCCAGACTTTCACGATAATAAGTCAGAAGAGCGGGTAAAACTATCCAGCTTACTCGAGGTGTGTGTATGAAATCCATCAGTGATAAACTCGATAATAGTAAAGTTTAAGTAAGAAAAAGGCTGAATCCATCGAAGCATGCTAATAACGGCAAGATATGCCTGCAAGAAAATGGTTATGATCTTAGTTTGTGATATTGAAAAATTGAGGGTCATATGAATAAAATGGGTCTGACTGCAAGCGAGGAAGTATAGGACGAGAGCTGGCCGGTAACCTTATCGGCGGTGGCGGGTACCAAGGCCCCTAGAGCTCGGTGTAAAAAAGGAAGGTGAGGGGAAAATACGAGTACCAGACTTTGGGGGAAGTAGAATTACCTCCAGGTTGATAGAACATCATATGGAGGCCTAAGTCTCGGGCTAACGATTAAGAGACGGTAAGGTTGTAGCCTAGAATGTTGCGGTACGTCGCCTAAGGGGGAGGTAAGAGTAGCAACACGAGAGACTCTAATCTAGTGCATCCTAGAAACAAGGCTAGCGGACAGTTATGGGCCTTCAATATAACAACAAACACGTTCAGGTAGCGAGAACTGATAGCGAGACCATAGCTAAGGTGTATGTGTTATTTGCTCCCGAAATTTAATGAAAATGCAATGAGATGGT
The DNA here is from genome assembly GCA_018107945.1 of Datura stramonium. Lineage (NCBI taxonomy): Eukaryota > Viridiplantae > Streptophyta > Magnoliopsida > Solanales > Solanaceae > Datura > Datura stramonium. Next base: position 3,077 of record JACEIK010007580.1, on the reverse strand, counting down.
ACGAGAGGACCGGGGAGATATCATTAAATCATAAAAAGTAGAGCCCAGTGACAGGCCGAAGGGTGAAATAGCGAGGAACCGAGTTATCAATATAAGAGATGGTATTCGTTTACGCAGGGAGTGGAGAGTAATTAATATGAATACAGTCACAAGGCTACCTCATGCCAGGTGTAGCCTAACCTTGAGTCGAGTATAATAAGACCAATGGGGTCAATTCGTGCCTCGCCAAATGAAGTTATGTCGCCATTAAGACTTATGTCGAGGTTAAATACCCCAGTAGATGGAGTGCATGAGCCCCGGTGTTTGATAAACTCTATGAGGGCGCAATCTATGACTAAATTTTAGGAAGGGATGTTGGAACAACGGTATTTTATGTTAACCCCAAGCACAATTCCTCGTACCCCAATTGGTGGCTAAGTAGAATATAGACCTCGGATTCTGAGGTCCACTATAAATGGAAGTGGAAGCCTTATGGATGATAAATTCAGGCAGATAGAGCAAACCTGGACATGTTAAAATGGGTAGAAGCAAAAGTAAAGCTTATTAGGGAACGTCTGTGTGGCCTTTCCAGGCCGCCGAAATCTTATGCGTGTGCGATAGAAACTAGAGTTTAATGTGAGTTGCGGGTATTCTGAAGGTTTCACCGATGAAGGGCGTGATGAGATTTGGTAAGAAAGGCAAGATCAACCCAAGGTTTATCAGGCCTTGTCAGTTCGTTGAAGGAGAGGCCAAGTGGCTTATGAATTGGTTACCTCTAGAATTAGAATGTTTGTTCACCCCGAGTTTTTCATGTATCAATGTTGAAAGTGCATAGGAGATCCCTCCGGATTATTCCGATCAAAGACGTCCAAGTCACAGCGGACTTAGCTTATGAAGAAGCTCGAGTAGCTATACTAGATTGGCGAGTCCCTGAGACTAAGAACAAATATGTTGCTTTCGTTAAAGTGTTATGGAGAAATAAGAGCGAAGGAATGACTGGGAGGTAGAAAGATGATACAAAAAACGAGATATCTCAGTTATTTCAGAACAATATTGATTTTGCTAGCAGTATGTTGTTATTGTTGTTTCATAAGTTGCATTATATACATGTATATGTGGAGTAGTTGACTTTAGTCTATTGTGAAAGGAAGGCCATAGTATTATGTGGAGTACCTGTGTTGGACTACGCGTTTTAGAGTTTTGGATAGTCCATATTATAGGGAGACTACGCGAAATTTTCTAGAACAAGTAATTGCAAGTTAAGGTTCTTGTAGGTAAGTTAACATTCAAGGACGAATGTTCTATTGGGGAAAGGATGTTACACCCAGTAAGTTTTTAGTGTTTAGTCGGCTTATTTGCATGTTGTGGTTGAGAGTTTTAGAGTGCTATACAAGAAAAGGGGCCGGGGAAAGGCTGAACGAGTGCCAAGTTGAGATTTCGCGACAGAGGCCGAACCAAGCTTCCCAGGAGGAGCAAAGTGGCACGGAGCGGGGCTCCCGGCGCATTAGCCAACGTGGCACGGAGAAAAGCGGGAGGCCAAGCGCGTGGTCGGCGTGCCCACGTTGCCTTGTGCGCTGCACTAAATATATAAAAGGTCTCACACTTAGAAATAAACTCATTATTGTGAGCCACGGCCAGAGCAGAGGGAGGACGAAGAAAGCATTTGAATTTTCCTTGATTACGCGCTAAACGCCGTCCATCCAGAATTAACCGGGTATCGAAGTATAAGGATACGAGGGCTTCTACGAGTTAGTTTCGTGAGGTCGCGGTAATTCGTCGTCCGCCGAGCCAAAGTTATTGGAATTGCTCCAAACTAGTGTTAATACAATCCGCAGAGACTTAAAGTAAGTATTGCTTCCTTCTAGATTCTGAGAAATCACGAGTTCTTGATCGTCTTTCGATAAGTTGAAGTATAGTCAATATATATATATATATACTAAGTTATTGTTTTCTTCGAATTCAGTAACCAAGTTGGCCTATTCTTCTATTAATATAATTAAAGTTGAGAAGGAAGTTGAATACGAGCTTATACTCATCGAGTTAGTGAGAAAACGGCGAACGAGGTATGTAAGGCTTAACTCTCAAAAGTATCCTTGTCGTACGGTGTTACGACTTATGTTCTCGAATAGAAATAATGATATCAGATGCTGCAGACGGTTGCTACCATTGAATTGTAATTCGATATGTTGTAATTAGCAATTGATATACATATATAAATATTGAGATATGTTGCGTAAATTGCTAATAGGGACTACAATTACATAAATTACGGTTTGCTGCTAGAAATCGTATACAGATCATACTGCAGTACCCCTCACTGAAAGGGAACAGGATAAACGGTTGCTACCATTAGATTGTAATTCGATATGTTGTAATTAGCTGTTATTGATATACATATATAAATATCAGATATGTTGCGAGTAGCTGCTAATAGGGACTACAATTACATAAATTCTGGTTTGCTGCTAGAAAACATATACAGATCATACTGCAGTACCCCTCACTGAAAGGGAACAGGATAAATGTGATTCGCATTATGAACGCTATAGAAACTCTTTTAGTTATCAGTTTATTGTGATGGTAGACTTATATGTTTGTTGCCAGGCCTAGACTTCAGATGCTCGTAAGAGTTATTGGCCTCAATCAGTTGGTTAAACAGTATGGGCGCAGTTAGGCGGTCTAACGACCAGTTGGCGCCTGTATTGGAAGGAAAGCATCCCTAGAGGTTATTGATGTTATCGCACGTTCCATAACCAGAAATAGAGGCAGAATAGGTATATTCTAGAGTTAGCGACACCAGTGTTCTCTAGTGTATTGAGGAATCGTTTGCCATCCCTTTAGCCTTATCAGTGATTGTCAGTCTTAGTCAACCTAACAGTTATCATGTAGGACGCCAGCAAGCTGATGAGCCCACAAGTGTACGGGTTGTACAAGCAATATAGTGGCCCTTTTTAAGAACCGGAATGTCGAACCTACAGGGACTGGACTACAGGGTAACACTTCCTCGAGTGTTAATTTACTGTAACTCTAAAAATGAAGACAACAGTGTAAAGAAAAGTTTTTATATGTTGTAAACTATTTTTATACTAAAGTAGAAT
>JACEIK010007579.1:13183-34150 GCA_018107945.1 Datura stramonium | reverse complement strand
ATCAATACGTGCTACTTCAAATTAACAAAGAATAATAATCATAAATTTCTTTGCAATAATTGACCTAAATACACCTCACCTACGAATTTGAATATTTGCATTGCAAAATGGTATCTTTTTAATCTATTAAAGAAAAATTCTGGTGATTATTTAAGAGAAATAACTATATTTCAGTAAAGTAAATGTATTTGATGATATGATTTTTGAAATTTAAACTAATTGAATGATATCCTAATATCATAATTTATCAAAATTAAATATTCAACTCAGAAAATATTAAATTTATAAGAGATCATTAAAATTATGTCACGCCCCAAATTGGGAGGCATGACTGACACCTAGTGCCACATTGGGATCTGGATTAACCTGGCTAGGCTTGTGCACTCCTAGTGCACGCCTCAACATAGTTCAAGAAAATGATGAGCTATATCTCGGCTGTAAATACAGTCTCTGGCCGACAAGGCCACCTGTAAAAGAAGACAGTTAACCAACAACAACGCAATAATAGGGATTCTATACGAGCCGGCAAGACCATCATTTTGTCTAGTTATAACTTAAATTAAAACAAGCAACTATAACTATGCTATAGTCGACAAGGCTGTTAACTGATAGTTAACTAGGCCTCTCACGACCATAACATGAAATAAAACATACATGAACCCCACATGGCCAACAACAAAACTAATAGCTGATAATTTATAGTCTGAAAGCCTCTAAGTGTGGAATAATGGTCGAGACAGGGCCCCGACCTATTCGTAAACTGTACAACAAAAGAACAAACCTTCTCTAATTATCAACTCTAGAAGAAAGGAGTTGAATGCACTGCTAACTCCGGCTGATGACTAAGAAGGTCCTGAACCGCGTTCACCCGCACCTACAGGCAAGTAATGCAGCGCCCAAGGATGAGCATTAATACAATATGTACCGAATATGTAAGGCAGCAAAGTAATAACCAAGTGAAACTGAATAAGCTAAAGTAAACAGGAAGGAGGGTAAGAATTTAACCTAAGAAATATCACCATTTGAAATATCTAACTAACAAGTACATAGATACAAACAAGAACCTAACCGGTCCCCTATAAGCCTGGAAGGTAAAAACAACATAGAATACCTGGGCCTCCATAAGCTCCGGCAAGTACAAACAATGTACATTCCTACTGTCTGGATACCAAGGTTCGTAAGCATATTGTAACTCATGATTTACTCGTCCTCTAAAACTGTATCTAAGTCATTTGAGCTATGTAACTGGACCTTGACCTTAGCTCGACTGTGGGTTATCGTATGACTGTTGTAACTAGATCCCGAGCCTTGGCTCGACTATGGATCATACTGTAGCTGCTGTGACTGGGCCCCGAGCCTTGGCTCGACTATGGGCCATAATGTAATTGCGATAGCTGGATTCCGAGCCTTGGCTCGACTATGGTTCATAATGGAACTGCTGTAGTTGGACCCCAAGCCTTGGCTCGACTATGGGTCATAATGTAAGCTCTGAAAATTGGATACGATCCTCACGGCCTCACTCTGGTCCCTCAGGACATCATACTGCTCTTGCAAGCATAACCCTATAGGCAACAACATCCAAACCCCGAATATCATATACAACAATCATGTTGACTAGGGTTACTCTGATGAAGGTTACTATATCATTGTTATCGTCTCAATTCAATTCATAACAGCTAATCATAATAGGTTTACTCTGAAATACTATAGATACACAAGTCGTACTAAATTTGCAACGAACGTAACTTGGCGAAAAGGATAGCCTTACATACCTCGAGTACCGACTTTCATTTAACTGGCGAGTTTCAACTTGTAACCGGCAGTTCTATCCAACTGCAGCCTTTATACTGAGAAAATAGGGCTAATTTCAATACCAAATTTGACAAATAACGATAAATTTCGATAATAATATCAACTATAATTTAACTTCGAATAACTTGACCAAAAACCTATAATTTCCCGAGAGTTCAAAAGGGAGAAGTGCTTACCTAATGCCTGTTGCCGTTTAGGATATTCTGACAACTTTTACTCAGCGGAGTTCCGGTATGCTGAGCGAATTTTCGAGAAATAACTCCGTAGTAATGCTTCCCGTAGGCCTAGAATTTGTTACCCGAAGTTAATTTGCATTTGGACTGTGTTTGGTAGCGTAATCGGACGAAAATATAATGAAAGTTGCGTATCCCCTCTTCTCTGGCCGAAATATTATTTGCTATGCATTGAAATTGAACAAGGTGATATATATATATATATATATATAGGCACGGGTGGTGGCCTAGGGGCGCTTCGCACCGGCCAAGGCACCACAGGCCATGTTGCGCCACGCCTCCCAGGGCGCCAGTGGTCCTAGCGCGCCGCACTGCGGCTGGCGCGCTGTGCTGTCCCCTCACGGCCTAGCCTCGCCCGACCCTGCTTCCAAGTTCCTTCCCACATGCATCAAGCTCTCCTTACTCGTCACAAATCCACGCGTACGTCTACTAACCGTTAATCATTTTACAGGGTGTAAAATCCTCCCCCCTAGGAACATTCGTCCTCGAATGCCATCTTCAGGCTTAAAAGAGTTAACTCTTCTAACTAGTACTTAAATTTTTTTTGGTAGAGTCTCCTATGTAATATGGACTATTCGAAAATCTAAAACATAGAAAAGTCCAACATAGGCGTCTCACAGGACGCTACAACCAACTAGCCCGCACTATAAAAGTAGATATCTGAGCAGTACTAGTAACATAAATAATAAAGCAACATCTAAATAATGATCTCACCTCAACTACGTATTCTAGTTCAATCCTGGAATAAGTAAGGATATCTAGATCTCATATCGTCCTCAGCTTCCCAAGTCATCTCTTCTTTATTTATGTTCCTCTACAGCACATTAATGGAGGCTACATCTTTAGTTCTCAGTCTAGGAACCTTTCTATCTAATATTGCAACTGAAATTTCTTCGTAGGCTAAATCCTCAGTAACTTGAACGCCCTCAACTGGCACAACTCGTGATGGGTCCCCTATACACTTTCGCAACATAAACACGTGAAAGACTGGGTGAACAGACTCTAACTCTGAAGGCAACTCTAACTCATATGCCACTCGACCTATCCTTTGAATGATCTGATATGGCCCAATGAACCTCGGGCTAAGATTGCCTTTCTTGCCAAATCTAATCACGCCCTTCATCAGCGACACTTTAAGGAATACCGAATTGTTAACATTAAATTCCAAGTCTCTAAGCCACATATCGGAGTAGGACTTTTGATGACTTTGGGATGTCAATAGCCGTTCTCTGATGAGTTTCACTTTCTTCTCTGACTGATGAATCATATCAGGTCCGACTAACTCTGCCTCTCCTACCTCAAACCATCCGATGGGAAACCTGCATTTCCACCCATATAATGTCTCATAAGGCGCCATCTGAATTGCAGAATGGTAGTTGTTATTATATCAAAATTCAATAAGGGTTAAATGCTCATCCCATCTTTCCTCAAAATCTAGCACACACGCTCGCAACATATCTTCGAGCGTCTGAGTGGTGCGCTCTACCTGGCCGTCTGTCTGGGGGTGGAAGGTTGTACTCAAATTAACTTGTGTTCCCAAACCTTTCTGAAATGATTAGCAAAATCTAGTTGTAAACTGTGCCCCTCTATCTGAAATGATGGATGCTGGGACACCGTGCAACCAGACTATTTCTTTAATATAACTCGGTGTAATCTTTGACGGAAAATGTAGTCTGGACTGGCATAAAGTGAGTTGATTTTTTCAACCTATCAAAATTCACCCAAATAGGTATAACCATCTCCTAAGTTAGCCTGCCAGGTTTCTGGTGTTATGATCTTGAGGATAATTAGTACCCAAGTATTATTTTATAACTTAGTTTAGTCAAGTTTGTCAATTTAATTAATTACATTCTCATGTGATTTTGAATATTTTTGTGTATGAACTAACCAACATGATTAGTCTTTGTTTTGTAGGTTTAAAATGCTTAGGAGGGACTAAATATGATGGTTAATGCACAAGAAGGAGGATGGCATGAAGTTGCAAAGGAGAGGGTCTGCCTAGGCCACAAGCATGCCATGCTAGGCCATTGGCGCACCCAACGTCGTGTCACGCAGGCAGGAGTGCGTGCGAGATGCTGCCAGGTAGTGCGCCTGCGCGTTGGTACCATGCCATGCCAGGCCTTGCTGCGCGACTAGTCCATGTCAAACCATGTGCGTGCGCGAGAAGGAGCGTTCCACGCCAGGCGATGCGTAAGGCCTTCGCACAGGAACTGCCGATGCCATCTGTCCAGTGGGCATGCGCGACCAATCCGTGTCACGCCATCAAACTATCGTGATGGGAAGAGTGGAACGAAGCTGGTCCATGGCCGGCCAAAATTTGTATTTTTCCACTTGGTATAAATTAAACACTTAGCTCCTACAATCATTTATCACGAAATATTTTTGGGAAAGTAGAGAGGAGCGAAGGGAGAAGTGAAGAACTCTACCTAGGGTTCATTATTTTTAATTATATTTTAATTACTCTTGTAAGTGCATTACTTTAATTATATTTTTGAGTATTTGTACGAACATGAGTGGATAAAACCCTTCCTCTAGGGTTGAGGCCACAAATATGAATGTAAATGCTTAAATTCATCTTTGGGTTGAGTTGTTAGTTGTTGTTTTGTCTTACATTCGTATTGATTGTTGTTTTTATGCTTGATCACCATGAAAACAAACTTGTTAAGCTTAGGTAAAAGCTCGAAAGAGTAACCCTAGGCTAGAAAGAATGAATGTAGGGAGCAAGTTCTTGTCTTTACGAAAGGATTCGCTGTTAGGATAGAAATTAAACCTAATTTGCCTTGCTCGGTTAATAAAACGGGATGATAGCTAGACACCAACTTAGATTGTCACATCACCGCTCATAGAAATAGTTGTGAAGCTAAGTTAGGTTAAATGATTAGAGGTGCGAAAGTCCATAATCAAGGGCATAAACCCCGTAAACCACATCCATAGTGTTGAATTGCTCACGAATTAGGATGTCACATCCCCGCTCAACGATGTAGGTGTAAGACTAGTTTGTTGTGTTTAGAGGAATTTAGAGGCTTGAAATACCATGAACACTGCATTTGAACTCTGTGAGACAACAACTGAATTTTAAATACTTGAACCAATGTAAATGGTAGCATTGCATGATTGTCAGGCCTTAACTCTAGTGCTTCTTATTATTATATCCCAATTATTTTTTAATCACCCCTAGATTTTATTTCAATTATCCAAAATCTCTTAAATCAACACTTGTGAAGGTTAACTTACACTTGAACTTGAATATTCATTGAATCATCCCAGTCCCTATAGGTTTGACATCTGGCTCTTAAAAAGGGCCACTGTATTACTTATACAACCACGTACACTAGTGAACGCGCTGGGAAGCAAACAAGTTTTTGGCATCGTTGCCGGGGACTGACAACGTTTAGTGAATATTTATTTTTTGTGTAATTTTTTTTTTCCTTAAGTGTTGAAAAACTTGGTCTCAGTCTGTTATATTGCAGGTAACAGGTTGTCCTTGCAGAACTGGCAAGGATTAGAGAGCTGGTGGAACCTTTGTTGGAACCTGAACGCCAACTACATTTGCTCAGGAGAGAAGCTCTAGAGAGAAAGTTGAAAAGGTTACAGGAGCAGTTACAACAACATCCACCAGTTGGGAAAGTATAGTTGTTGGCTAATCAGATGGCAACCTGACTAGTTTTGAAGTGGAAATCCCACTAGCGACGAATGTGACCTCCAGTATCCGCAAACCGGAGCCTGGAGGAAACTTTTAGCATAAACAGAACATGGTGTAGCTGTTACATTCTAGTGGCCAATTCATTGGGATGACTCATGAAGACCCACAACAGCACTTACAGAATTTCCTGGAGATCAGTGACACTTTTGTCCCCACCGGAGTGTCAACAGATTATGTTCGACTCATACTCTTCCCATTTTCATTGTTGGGAGAGGCAAAGAGGTGGTTGAAGGCTAAGACACCGAATTCCATTACTTCTTGGGATGACCTATCAAGGAAGTTCCTCATTAGATTCTTCCCTTCAGGCAAGACTGCAAAGCTCAGGAGTGAAATATTAAGCTTCAAGAAGAGGCCAAAGGAGAACCTATATTTGTCTTGGGAGAGATTCAAGTCATTGTTGAGAGACTAGCCCATCACCAGCAATTCAATGAGGTGTTAGCCCATACCTTTGTGGAGAGTCTAGACCCACATACAAAACTCCTATTAGACTCTACATCGGGTGGGCAAGCACTGGAGAAGACATATGATAAGTTGTACACTCTCTTAAACAGAATTTCTCAAGGAAACCCGGAGTGGCATAGTGAATCATCAAGAGGGGCAGGAAAGAGAGTAGCAGGGCTGATAGAAGTGGACAGTATCAATGCCTTAGCATCACAGCTAGCATCATTGCAGCACTAGATGATGACTCAGTTCAACAAACTGAGTATGAACCAGACGTAGGGACAGGTGAATGCAAATTCAGCAGGCTCCTAGTTTGTGTGAAGTTTGTGGTAATAATGGGCACAATGCAGAATCTTGCAGGGCCAATCTTGAATCAGTCCATTTTGTAGGAAATGTTAAGGAAAATAATCAGACTTATGGGATCACCTACAATAAAAGTTAGCAGAGTCACCCAAATTTTTCTTGGGGTGCCAATCAGAGCCAGAGCTACCAGCAACCTCAGCAGTAGCAGTATCAGCAACAAAATAAGAAAAATAGTGTCCCGTCAAGCAGCAACAACATAGAGGAGATGTTGCAGAAAATTATGGCTACTCAGACCCAAATGGCAGAGAATCAGGCAAGGATGCTTCAGATTAGAAAAATCAGCAGATGGCCACCCACAATCTAGAGATGCAGATGGGTCAATTAGAAGCTGCTCAGCACACTAGACCTCAAGGAGGGTTACCTAGTGACACAGATACAAACCCCCGCTAGGTCAACGACATCAATCTAAGGAGTGGCAAGCAATTGGCTGATGCACCATCGAAGGAAAAGAGAAATGAGGTGCAGCCATAGTTGGTTAGACAAGGTCCATCCACTGATAGAGGAGATAACCAGAGTGCGGCGGAACACAATGCACAATCATCGTTGCAGCCAGCATAGAGACCACCACCACCATTCCCGCAAAGGCTCAAGAAGAGCAAGGAGGAAGAATGCTTTAAAAAGTTCTTTGATATTTTCAAAGAACTTCACATGAATTTGCCCTTACTTGATGTTTTGCACGGAATTCCAAAGTACGCTAAGTACTTGAAAGATATGGTGGCCAAAAAAGTTAGGTTGGTGGATGTCCAGATGGTGCAGCTACAGGGAAATGAGCAAAATGCAGAAAAAGCTCAAGGACCCAGGGAGTTTCACCCTCCCCGTACAAATTGGTTAAGCTAAAGTTATAAGGACTCTTTGTGACTTAGGGGCAGCATTAAATCTCATGCCCCTATCTCTGTTCAACACCTTGGGGTTGGGTAAGCCGAGGCCCACATGAGTAAGGTTGTAGCTGGCAGACAAGTTCACAATGACACCAGAGGTAATAATTGAGGACCTACTCATCAAAGTGGGTAAGTTCATCATACCTGCTGAATTCATCATTGTGGACTTTAAAGTTGATAATAAGGTACCCCTGATCTTGGGAAGGCTATTCTTGGAAACTAGAGTAGCAATCATAAATGTAAGAGCAGGCACCCTTAAAATGAGGGTCAATGAGGAAGAAAATCTCTTCAGAGTCTACAAAGATATAAACCCGCCCACACACTACAGAGATCTTTGTAAGATCAGTGTGTTGTCAGATGCTAAGTGTGGGGTGGTAGATTCCATGGGTCCAATTCTGCAGGACATGATGACATTTTAGCTCGAGTGTGATGGAGGGCTAAAATGGAAAGAGAAGTTAGAAGAATAGAGGGAAAGAGTGAAGGTTGTTCCCTCTAAAAATAAGAAAAAAAGAAGATGGTTCTCGTAAGGGAACATTTGTTTGAGGATATCCTGAAAAGGATAGTCCACATCGTGCCGCGACGTAAGATCAGACGCTTCTTGGGAGGCAACCCAAGAGTACCACAAGTACCTTTTCTTTTTAGTTTGTGTTGTATTTTGTTGTTTTTCACTTGTGTTGTGTGTTTTGGTTGTTAAGCACAGATTTAGGAGAAGTCTGAGTACCCGAGGAAAGAAAGAGCTAAGGAGCATGACAAAAAGATGAGTGTGGGGTCGGTGACCCACGTGTTCAACAATGCAGAAAAATATGTTGTTAGCTAGGACTAGAGGCCTCAGGGAGTATTTCTCACTCTTGTATTACTTTTAATTGATGCTTTGGGGGCATAGCATAATCCAAGTGTGGGGTGAGGAAAATTTTAAAATTTAGAATTATATGCTTAGTGATTTTGAGTGAAGTTGGTGCTTGGTATAATATTGTTTGATGAAAAAGTTTGAGTGGAGCATAATTCACCCACCCTATGATTTTTCTTTTCGGTTCTTTTCCAAAGGGGGGCACTTTGAACTGATGAGTAAATTTTTTCTTTTTCTATACATAATTGGTGTTAGTCTTACTTAGGGAATTTTTCTGACGATGGATGGGTGACAACCGTCTTGAGGGAAAATTAGTCAATAGGTTTTTGTTGTGAACCCTTAGCTGATTGACAGTTTGATGTTCGTGTTATGTGTTGTACATGATTGTGAGATGCAAGTGTTGGAAATGTTGAAGCATGTTCAACAGTTGTATAACTCTGTTTGAGACACCTAGGCTCTTAAATATGACTATATGTGCTTAAAGCTTAATTCTGAATTCTTGTGATTAGTTGAGTCGAGAGTCTACTAAATTTGTCTTGAATTGAGCATGTGTTGTGAGTGTAAGGTTTATGAATATGCCATGCTATTGTGTAGTGTCTAGAACTTTTCTGGTGTGTATACAAAACGAAATGAGGGATGTCGATTGTAGGAGATGATTTAGGCATTTCTTTGAATGAGCCCAATCTTTATCCATCTCTTTACCTACCTTTAATATATGATCCTAGATAGCCCCATTGAGCCTTTATCCTATTCTTTGCTAGCAACAAAATTAGATTAATCCTTTCTTTTCATTAGCCTTGAGTTTGATCGAAAACTCCTAAGCGCTTAAGTGAAAATGCAAAAGAAGTCAAGGAGTGAGAAGTTGGAAGAAGAAGGAAAAGAGTAGTTGTCGGAGTTGAAGAAAAGACTAGAGGTGCACTTGTTTAAAAATGAATAAGAGTTAGTAGGGAAAAAAAGAAGAAGAAAGAGACAAGATTACTTAAGTACTCCTTACTAATATCTTAAGTGTGCCTAATGAAATGGGGAAACAAAGAGGAAAAATGGGAGTTGAAAAAAATAAAGGTGAAGTAAGAGAATAGATATTCGAAATAAAAGTGTGATGTATTAAAAGCACTTAGGGAAGATAGTCATTATTACTGGCCAGAATAGTACCTACCCGTCCCTTATCCTACATTAAAACTCACTACGTCCTACTTGATTTTACTTTCAAACATTACTAAATTAGTGGAGTAAAACACTAAAGGCAAACTTATGGGTCAACACATGTTGCATGTGAATTCTTTGTGAGAGTGAGCTTATTTCTTATTCGTACACCCATATATGTCACAATTTGAAAACTTATGAGTTAAAAAATGGGTAACTCTCTTGTTGTGAGGGAACATGTTTGATGAAGGATTAAATTCATATCGAATGTCTTAATTGGTTAATTTGCATGGGTTTGCTGAGTTTAAGAGTTGATTATTGAGGCTAGGAAGTTTTAACTTAGTTATATGGGGTGTTAATGGTTAGATATTGCATGCTCTATTTTAAACTTGCTATCTAAAACAATCGGTATAACTGTAGCTTGAATCATCTTGCGTCAATTAGCTATGTGTAAGTTCTTCATGGGCATGAGATGTAATAGAGTTGTTCAAGGACAAACAAGGCTTTAAGTGTGGGGTAGTGATCTAGGGCAAAATTACATGCCCAATTACTATTTTATAACTTAGTTTAGTCAAGTTTGTCAATTTAATTAATTACATTCTCACGTGATTTTGAATATTTTTGTGTATGAACTAAACGACATGATTAGTTTTTGTTTTGTAGGTTTAAAATGCTTAGGAGGTACTAAAATGATGGTTAATGCACAAGAAGGAGGATGGCATGAAGTTGCAAAGGAGAGGGGCTGCCTAGGCCACTAGCGTGCCACGTTAGGCCATTAGCGCGCCCAACGCTGTGTCACGCAGGCAGGAGTGTGTGCGAGATGCTGCCAGGCAGTGCACCTGAGCGTGAACACTGCATTTCAACTCTATGAAACAATAACTGAATTTTAAATACATGAACCAATGTAAATGGTAGCATTGCATGATTGTCAGGCCTTAACTCTAGTGCTTTTTGTTATTGAATCCCAATTATTTTGTGATCACCCCTTGATTTAGTTATAATTATCCAAAATCTTATAAATCAACACTTGTGAAGATTAACTTACACTTGAACTTAAATATTCGCTGAATCAACCCAATCCTTGTGGGTTCGACATCCGGCTCTCAAAAAGGGCCACTGTATTACTTGTACGACCGCGTACACTTGCGCGTACACTAGGGCGCAAATAAGTTTTTGGCGTCGTTGCTGGGGACTGACAGCTTTTAGTGAATTTTTAGTTTTTGTGTAATTTTTATTTTTCTTAAGTGTTGAAAAACTTGGTCTTAGTTTGCTATATTGCAGGTAACATGTTGTCCTTGCATAACTGGAAAGGAATAGAGAGCTGGTGGAACCTTTGTTGGAACCTGAACGCCAACTACATTTCCTCTAGAGAGAAGCTCTAGAGAGAAAGTTGAAAAGGTTATAGGAGCAGTTACAACAACATCCACCATTTGGGCAAGAAAATTTGTTGCCTAATCAGATGGCAGCCCGACCAGTTCGTGAAGCGGCAATCCCACTAGCGACGAATGTGACCTCCAGTATCCGCAAATCGGAGCCCGGAGGAAACTTTGAGCTGACACAAAACATGGTGCAGCTGTTACATTCTAGTGGCCAGTTCAATGGGATGACTTAATAGGAACCACAACAACACTTACAGAATTTCCTGGAGATCAGTGACACTTTTGTCCCCACCGAAGTGTCAACAGATTATGTACGACTCACACTCTTCTCATTTTCATTGTTGGGAGAGGCAAAGAGGTGGTTGAAGGCCGAGCCACTGAATTCCATTACTTCTTGGGACGACCTAGCAAGGAAGTTCCTCATCAGATTCTTCTCTTCAGGCAAGAATGCCAAGCTCAGGAGTGAAATATTAAGCTTTAAGAAGAGGCTGGAGGAGAACCTATATCTGGCTTGGGAGAGATTCAGGTCATTGTTTAGAGACTGTCCCCATCACCAGCAGTCCAATGAGGTGTTAGCCCATACCTTTGTGAAGAGTCTAGACGCACATACAAAATCCTATTAGACTCTACATCGGGTGGGCAAGCACTGAAGAAGACATATGGTGAGTTGTGCACTCTCTTAAACAGAATTGCTCAAGGAAACCCGGAGTTCCATAGTGAATCATAAAGAGGGGAAGGAAAGAGAGCAGCAGGGCTGATAGAAGTGGACAGTGTCAATACCTTAGCAGCACAACTAGCATCATTGCAGAACCAGATGATGACTTAGTTCAGCAAACTAAGTATGAACCAACCGCAGGGACAGGTGAATGCAATTCAGAAGGCTCCTAGTTGGTGCAAAATTTGTGGTAATAATGGGCACAATACAGAATCTTGCGGGGCCAATCCTGAATTAGTCAATTTCGTAGGAAATGTTCAGAGAAATAATTAGACTTATGGGAACACCTACAATAAAAGTTGGTAGATTCACCCAAATTTTTCTTGGGGTGCCAATTAGAGCCAGAGCCACCAGCAACCTCAGCTGAAGCAGTATTAGCAGCAAAATAGGTAAAATAGTGATCAGTCAAGCAGCATCAACATTGTCACGACCCGAGAGTGCACCCAAATCGTAGACACGGGACAAGGAGCCCCGAGGGACCCCAAGTCAACCCATGGCATGAGTATATAATCTAAACCATTCACATAAGGCGGAAGAATTAGCTTAATAGTCATGAACTAAATAAAACCGTGACATGAAATATAAGAAACAACAGTACATGATCCAAGCGTAAATAGCCGAATACTACAAATTGGTCTGAGAGCCTCTAATCATAATAGACGGGTTGAAGGGACAAGATCCCAACTAACCCAAATATTTTGAAAACTAAAAGACAGGCAAAAATCTGAACATGAAGCCCCCGAATCATGAGGATTCACCACTGGGAACTGAGAGCAAGCTAAGATTGATGCTAAACCTGCGAACCGGATCCTGTATCATAAAACGATACAACATAGAAAATATGCGGGTAAGTACTTAGAATGTATTGAGTATGCGAGGTATGAAAGACAATACTTAAAACATAAAATTTATAGGAGTGGGAACATCATGATCATAAAGACTAAAATCATAAGTATATCGTAAGACTCAATATTTCCAAAATATTCGTAAACCTGCCATAGTCATAACATCAGAGAAAAACATTTCATAAAACATAACTTGAGCAAAAAGAACATAATCATACATGTATTTAAAACAATGAGGAACAGTGGGAGATTTCTATAACCGACATACCCCATATGAGCACACTTGGAGCCTGACCTGTAAGCCTAGTCAGGAGGCTGTTCATACCTTGCCAAGGGTATGAACCATGAAAGGCGTGATATCATTCGTGAAGGCCCCATAGGGCAAAAGGACAGTCACTGAGGAGGTCCCAAACATAACCTATGGTGGCACGTAGTTCTGAGATTCGGTGTTAAGTACTACTCACAAAACATGCAACGTGCTCATAGAATTTCATACAGGACATGCATGGCTAGTTAAATCGTGATAATTATAACATGCTTGAGAATTCGTAATACTAGCCATGGAATTGGGCCCTTGGATCGGCCAAAATCATAGTTCATAAATCATAAGNGCAGGATGTATGGTATAGGGCCCCCTGTGATAATTATAACATGCTTGAGAATTCGTAATACTAGCCATGGAATTGGGCCCTTGGATCGGCCAAAATCATAGTTCATAAATCATAAGCGACGTGTGGGCATTTCCCATAATTTCCATCATACTTGAAATGCCTAAATTTATAGGAAACATGATCATAATAACATGAGTAATTGAAAACATGCTTAAAATTAAAAAGTTCATGTCATGCTTGAGAAATCATCATAACCATGAATTTCACTAAAAACCCCATGATTTGGGCACATGTGCTTTTATGGATTAGATCATCAAATATTGAATAAAATAAGTGAAAACAGCCCAATAATTCGAAACCCGTGATTTTAGACATACTACAATAAGCTCATATCGATTTTTAAGGGAACATGCATTTGGGTTATGACCCATCAAGAATTGGTAACTTAAACATAGACTTAGGGAGAAATTGGGCATGGGTAGGGACTAAACCACCCATTCAAAACCCCACATACCTGGAACTTCTTGATTCTTAACTCCCTTGAAACGCCTTAGATGGAAACTTGAAGAACTTGAAGAAGAACACTTGAATCCCTTTCCTCTGTACTCTTACATGTACCAAATGAAGTTTATCATGAATGATCTCCCCTTAAAAGTTCCTATCCCGACCTCAAAACGACGTAGTTTAGGTCTTAGGAGCGTAGGAAACTATGAGAAGACCCTTACTAATTCACAGGAAATAACTGCCAGGTGACCCTAACGGGTGACCTGACGACTCTTCAGGACAGGCAACGACTCGTCGGGTCGCTCGTCAAGTACACTGGATACCAGGTCTACTGGGCTCATAACGGGATCCTCAACGACTCATCACAAGTGACCACGAGTCGTGGTCCCCTTCTGTCAGGTACACTGCTTCATCCTTAATAAATTTCCACAGGCTTGCTCACGACCCACCGCACGAGTCGTTGGGACTGGTCACGACTCGTGGGGTCCCATCCGTTAGGTGCATTGGTCAGATCTCCTTGGTAACCCTCAATCTCACCCCATGGGGGACCTGACAACTCATGGTAGCTGACCACGAGTCGTTACCACGCCCGTGGGGACTTAAGCTCCTCAGCCCATTCCAACCTCCCCACGAGCCACCTGACGAGTCATGGGGCCTCCTCACGAGCCGTCTAGTGACTCGTCCTGCACTGCTGCAACTTTTTCCAAAATTTTCCCCGTTTGACTTCCGGGTTTGATCCTTGGGTTCTCGGGGTATAACAATATCTCCCCCTTGGGAACATTCATCCTTGAATGTTAGAAAAATACAGAAAACTCAGGAAAAAAAATCATAATATGCAAATACCGATCATTTAAGTCGAAAACTGACGGAACGACTACCCCCGAAAAGAACTACATAGCTGGAGTAAATTCCGACATCACATACATATATCATATCATAAAACAAACTTGCACGCATGAACGAAACATGAAAAACTGAATAGAGGTTTAGGGCAAAAATTGATACCTCAAACTGAAACTGAGCCGGTAGGGAACAAATAAGGGTATTTAGCTATCATATTTGCTTCGGCTTCCCACATAGCTCCCTCAATACGCTGATTTATCCATAACACCTTTACTAAAGCTACTTCCTTGTTCCTCAGCCTCCGAACCTGACGATCCAAGATTGCAACAGGAATTTCCTCATAACTGAGGCTATCCTTCACCCCAACACTTTCCATCGGAACCACTAAGGCTGGATCTCCCAAGAACTTTTTCAAGAGCGATACATGAAATACGTGATGAACCGAAGCTAACTCTGAAGGTAACTCTAACTCATAAGATACTTTACCCACTCGTCTCCCAATCCTATAGGGGCCAATATAGCGGGGACTGAGTTTCCCTTTCTCTCCGAATCTCATTACTCCCTTCATGGGAGATACCTTCAAAAACACCCAATCATCGATCTCGAACTCAAGCTCTCTTCTCATTACATACGCATAAGACTTTTGGCGACTTTGAGCCGTTTTCAGCCTTTCTCTTATCAACTGAACTTTCTCTATAGCCTCATGGACTGAATCTGGACCCACCAACGAAGCCTCACCGACTTCAAACCACCAAATGGGAGATCTACACCTTCGCTCGTAAAGAGCCCCGAACGGTGCCATTTGGATGCTAGAGTGATAGCTGTTGTTGTAGGTAAACTCAATAAGAGGTAAATGCTCATCCCAACTACCCTTAAAATCAATAACGCAAGCTCTCAACATTCGTGTTGGCTAACNGCTGTTGTTGTAGGTAAACTCAATAAGAGGTAAATGCTCATCCCAACTACCCTTAAAATCAATAACGCAAGCTCTCAACATGTTCTCAAGAGTTTGGATAGTCCGCTCCGCCTGGCCATCTATTCGCGGATGAAATGCCTTGCTAAGCTTGACCTGGGTACTAAGCCCCTTTTGAAAAGATCTCCAGAACTAAGAGGTGAACTGAGTACCTCTATCCGATATGATGGACAAAGGCACTCCATGCAATCTAACCAACTCTCGGATGTATAATTTGGCATAATCTTCCGCTGAATCGGTGGTTTTGACCAGTAGAAAATGAGCAGCCTTGGTTAACCTGTCCACCACAACCCAAATGGAGTCATACTGTCTACGAGTGTGGGGCAAACTTGTTATGAAGTCCATGTTGATTTCTTCCCACTTCCAAGTAGGAATGTTGATATCCTGAAGTATACCTCCCGGTCTCTAATGCTCCACTTTCACTTGTTGGCAATTCGGACACTTGGCTACATGCAATGTCCCTCTTCATGCCATTTCACCAGTAGATCTCCCACAAGGAATGATACATCTTGGTGGCACCTGGATGGATAGAATATCTGGATCCGTGAGCCTCATGCAACATGCGGCTCCTCAAATCACCCACATTCGAAACATATAAGCGACCCTGGTTCCGAAGTACACCATCTCCCCCTTTGGAGAAGACTTCTACCTTCTGATTTTGAACAACTTCTTTCAACTTTACCAATGTTGGATCTTCATCTTGCTTAGCCTTGACCTCCATTACCAAGGACGACTTTGATCCGTTCTGAACAACTACACCACCATCAGTCGAGCCAACTAACCTAATCCCCAACCGTGCAAGTCGATGCACCTCTTTCACCAGTTCCTTCTTATCTTCACTCACGTGCAACACACTCTCCATAGATAGTCTACTAAGGGAATCCGCTACCACGTTGGCCTTACCCGGGTGGTAAAGGACACTCATGTCATAGTCCTTAAGTAGCTCCAACCACCTCAATTGTCGAAGATTGAGATCCTTCTGTGTGAACACATATTGTAAGCTCTTGTGGTCAGTGAATACATCTACATGAACCCCATACAAGTAGTGTCGCCATATTTTCAAAGCAAACACCACCCGGCCAACTCAAGATCATGGGTCGGGTAATTCTTCTTGTGAATTTTCAACTTTCTGGAAGCATATGCTATGACTTTCCCGTGCTGCATCAATACACATCCCAGTCTGACTCTAAAAGCATCACAATGTACTACAAAGCCATCAGTGCCCTCCGGTAAAGTCAACACCGGTGCTGAAGTGAGTCGGGCCTTATATATTTGGAAGCTCTTCTCGCAAACCTCTGACCATTGAACTTCACCTTTTTCTGAGTCAATCTAGTCAATGGGGATGCAATGGATGAGAAAACCTTCTATGAACCTCCGATAGTAACCCGCTAAGCCCAAAAAGCTCCTGATCTACGAAGGGTTTACCGGTCTGGGCCTGTTCTTCACTGCCTCTATTTTTTGGGAGTCCACCCTTATACCTTCGCTTGCCACTATATGTCCCAAGAATGCAATTGAATTCATCCAGAACTCACATTTGCTGAACTTGGCGTATAGTTGGTTATCCTTGAGGGTATGGAGTGCTACCCTCAGGTGTGCGACATGCTCCTCCTTCTGTTTATTCTTCTGGGAGTCATAATTTTCTGCAATCACGAATAACATGAATTAGAAGGATGGAGAGACTTTTCATCGCACGACATTGATCATGAAAGAAGGGAACATTTCCTAAAACGTTTAGTAGCCTCTTCGTCATAAGTGTGGCGCGCTTCAAACCCATGAAAAAGAGTCTACCTAACGCGGCTTTCAGACTCCCTAGGACACACCTGAACCTATAACTCTGATACAAAGTTTTTCACGACCTGAGAGTACACCCGAATCGTAGCCATGGGAAAAGGAGTCTCGAGGGACCCCAAGTCAACCCATGGCATGAGCATATAATCTAAACCATTCACATAAGGCGGAAGAATTAGCTTAATAGTCATGAACTAAATAAAACTGTGACATGAAATATAAGAAACAACAGTACATGATCCAAGCGTAAATAGCTGAATACTACAAATAGGTCTGAAAGCCTCTAATCATAATAGATGGGTTGAAGGGACAAGACCCCAACTAACCCAAACATTTTGAAAAATAAACGATAGAAGAAAATTCGAATATGAAGCCCCCGAATCATGAGGACTCACCACTGAGAACTGAGAGCAGAACTGAGAGCAAGCTAAGAGCGATGCTGAACCTGCAAACTGGATCCTGTATCATAAAATGATACAACATAGAAAATATGCGGGTCAGTACTTGGAATGTACTGAGTATACGAGGTATGCAAGACAATACTTAAAACATAAAAGTTATAGGAGTGGGGACATCATGATTATAAACACTGAAATAATAAGTATATCATAGGGCTCAAGATTTCCAAAATATTCATAAACCTACCATAGTCATAACATCAGAGAAAAACATTTCATAAAACATAACTTGAGACAAAAGAACATAATCATACATGCATTAAAACAATGAGGAACATTGGAAGATTTCTATAACCGACATACCCATATGAGCACACATGGAGCTGACCTGTAAGCCTAGTCAGGAGGCCGTTCATACCTTGCCAAGGGTATGAACCATGAAAGGAGTGATATCACTCATGAAGGCCCTGTAGGGCAAATAGACAGTCACTGAGGAGGTCCCAAACATAACCTTTTGGTGGCATGTAGTTCTGAGATTTAGTGTTAAGTACTACTCACAAAACATACAACATGCTTATAGAATTTCATACATGACATGCATGGCTAGTTAAATCATGATAATCATAACATGCTTGAGAATTCGTAATATTAACCATGGAATTGGGCCCGTGGATCGGCCAAAATCATAGTTCATAAATCATAAGCGACATGTGGCATTGCCCATAATTTCCATCATACTTGAAATGCTTAAATTTATAGGAAACATGATCATAATAACACGAGTAATTGAAAACATGCTTAAAATTGAAAAGTTCATGTCATGCTTGAGAAATCACCATAACCATGAATTTCACTAAAAACCCCATGATTTGGGCACATGTGCTTTTAGGGATTAGATCATCAAATATTGAATAAAATAAGTGAAAACAACCCAATAATTCGAAATCCATGATTTTAGATATACTACAACAAGCTCATATCGATTTTTAAAGGAACATGCATTTGGGTTATGACCCATCAAGAATTGGTAACTTAAACATAGACTTAGAGAGAAATTGGGCATGGATAGGGACTAAACCACCCATTCAAAACCCACATACCTGGAACTTCTTGATTCTTAATTCTCTTGAAAAGCCCTAGATGGAAACTTGAAGAACTTGAAGAAGAACAGTTGAATCCCTTTCCTCTTTCCTCTCTACTCTTACATGTACCAAATGAGGTTTATCATGAATGATATCCCCTTAAAAGTCCCTTTCCTGACCTTAAAACGACGTAGTTTAAGTCTTAGGAGCATAGAAAATTACGAGAAGGCCCTTACTAATTCGCAGGAAGTAACTGCCAGGTGACCCCAACGGGTGACCTGACGACTCGTTAGGATGGGCAACGACTCGTCGGGTCGCCCATAAAGTACATTGGATACCAGGTCGACTGGGCTCGTAATGGGTGACTCAATAACTTATCACAAGTGACCATGAGTCGTGGTCACCTTCCGTCAGGTACACTGCTTCATTCTTAATTAATTTTTACAGGCTTGCTCCTGACCCACCTCATGAGTCGTTGGACACGACTCGTGGGGTCCCATTCGTTAGGTGCACTAGTCAGACCTCCCAGGTAACCCTCAATCTCACCCCACGGGGGACCTGAAGACTCGTGGTAGATGACCACGAGTCGTTCCCACGCCTATGGGGACCTCAGCTCCTCAACCCATTCCAGCCTCCCCACGAGCCACCTGACGACTCACGGGGCCTCCCCACGAGTCGTCTAGTGACTCGTCCTGCACTGCTGCAACTTTTTCCCAAATTTTCCCCGTTTGACTCCCAGGTCTGATCCATGGGTTCCTGAGGTATAACAAATATTGAGGAGATGTTGCAGAAAATTATGGCTACTCAGACCCAAATGGCAGAGAATCAGGCAAGGATGGCTTCAGATTAGAAAAATCAGCAGATGGCCACCCGCAATCTAGAGAAGCAGATGGGTCAATTAGAAGCTGCTCAGCATACTAGACCTCAAGGAGGGTTACCTAGTGACACAGATACAAACCCCCGCTAGGTCAACGACATCAATCTAAGGAGTGGCAAGCAATTGGCTGATGCACCATCGAAGGAAAAGAGAAATGAGGTGCAGCCATAGTTGGTTAGACAAGGTCCATCCACTGATAGAGGAGATAACCAGAGTGCGGCGGAACACAATGCACAATCATCATTGCAGCCAGCATAGAGACCACCACCACCATTCCCGCAAAGGCTCAAGAAGAGCAAGGAGGAAGAATGCTTTAAAAAGTTGTTTGATATTTTCAAAGAACTTCACATGAATTTGCCCTTACTTGATGTTTTGCAGGGAATTCCAAAGTATGCTAAGTACTTTAAAGATATGGTGGCCAACAAAGTTAGGTTGGTGGATGTCCAGATGGTGCAGCTACAGGGTAATGAGAAAAATGCCAAAAAAGCTCATGGACCCAGAGAGTTTCACCCTCCCTGTACAAATTGGTGAAGCTAAAGTTGTAAGGGCTCTTTGTGACTTAGGGGCAACAGTAAATCTCGTGCCCCTATCTCTGTTCAACACCTTGGGGTTGGGTAAGCCGAGGCCCACACGAATAAGGCTGTAGCTGGAAGACAAGTTCAAAATGACACCATAGGTAATAATTGAGGACCTTCTCATCAAAGTGGGTAAGTTCATCATACCCGCTGATTTCATCATTTTGGACTTTAATGTTTATAATAGGTACCCCTGATCTTGGGACGATCATTCTTGGCAACTGGAGGAACAATCATAAATGTAAGAGCAGGTACCCTTAAAATGAGGGTCAATGAAGAAGAGGAGCTCTTCAGAGTCTACTAAGAGATCAACCCACCCACACACTAAAGAGATCTTTGTAAGATCAGTATGTTGTCAGATGCTAAGTGTGGGGTGGTAGATTCCATGAGTCCAATGCTGCAGGACATGATGACATTCCAGCCTTAGTCTGATGGAGGGTTAAAATGGAAAGAAAAGTCGGAAGAAGAGAGGGATAGAGTGAAGGATTTTCCCTCTAAAAATAAGAAGAAAAGAGGATGGTTCTTGAAAGGGAACACTTGTTTGAGGATATCCTGAAAAGGATAGTCCACGTCGTGCCGCGACGTAAAATCAGGCGCTGCTTGGGAGGCAACCCAATAGTACCACAGGTACCTTTTTTTTTAGTTTGTGTTGTATTTTGTTGTTTTTCACTTGTGTTGTGTGTTTTGGTTGTTAAGCATAGATTCAGGAGAAGTCTGAGTACCTGAGGAAAGAAAAGCTAAGGAGCATGACAAAAAGATGAGTGTGGGGTCGGTGACCCATGTGTTCAACAATACAGAAAAATATGTTGTTAGCTAGGTCGTGAGGCCTCAGGGAGTATTTCTCACCCTTGTATTACTTTTAATTGATGCTTTGGGGGCATAGCATAATTCAAGTGTGGGGTGAGGAAAATTTATGTTTAGTGATTTTGGGTGAAGTTTGGTTCTTGGTATAATATT
>JACEIK010007578.1:0-73675 GCA_018107945.1 Datura stramonium | reverse complement strand
TCTGAAGGATGAGAACCAACATGAATTCAGTTCAGCCATGTAGTTCAGTTCGGAGGTAGTCAATCCGTAAGTTTTTATCTTATATGATCAGTATTTGAGTATGATGATTACATTTCTCTACTTTTGTATATGATTTTCAAAATTCGAGGATAAATGTTCCCAAGTGGGAGATATTGTAATACCCCAAAAGCCCTAAGATTAGACCTGAGAGTTGAGATAGAGAAAACAGGATTTCCTACACCAGGTCACAGAATGAGTTTTCCTGTGAGCCATCAAGATGACCATGAATCGTTAAGTGTCTTATGTGAGGGGTATGACTATCACGACCCAAACGTAAACTTGGATCATAACACGGGGCAAGGAACCCTGAGAGGCCCAAGTCGACCCATGGCATGAGCATACATCTAACTTAATTCATTATAAGAAGAAGGCTAATGACAAGGCATAGCGGAAATGTAAACATAACATGACATATCATAACAAGCGGAATCACCTAGACATGCACAAGCGGAATTCAACATACTGTCTAAAAGCCTCTACTACATATGATGGGTTGAGGGGACAACATCCCAAACAAACTCGGCCAAGTAATTAAACATAAATAACATAACTGTCCGACAAACGGCCCTCGAAACATGAGGACTCACCAATAATCTGAAAATAATCTTCGAGATGACCTAGATATGAGGATGAGCCTGAGAGCCAGATCCTGTATCATGAAACGATACAACATAGAAAGTATGTGGTCAGTACGTGGAATGTACCGAGTATGCAAGGTATGTAAAACGGACATTTAAAATATAGAAAAGCTCATAAAAACATCATAAGAGTGGGACATCATGCTTTAATCATAAACATCGTAACATAACATAAGGCTCAAGATTTTCAAATCATTCATAAATCGTTCGTTGTCATAATCATAAAGAAACTTTATCAAATCATTACTTAAGTCAATATATTA
Source organism: Datura stramonium (assembly GCA_018107945.1). Classification (NCBI taxonomy): domain Eukaryota; kingdom Viridiplantae; phylum Streptophyta; class Magnoliopsida; order Solanales; family Solanaceae; genus Datura; species Datura stramonium. The sequence continues at coordinate 72,714 of JACEIK010007578.1, read as the reverse complement.
AACATGACAATGCATAAAATATCCAGAACAATGGAAGGACTCGCCATAATCGACACCATCATGGTAGAGCCTTTCATGATGCCCCAACTATCTCACACAAGTGGGAAGAGTCGCCCCTAGCTTTCCAGGCGTGGGACGTGCATTATGTGATATCATGAAAAGAAAGGATCATTATCATTGTAATGTATCATAAAAAGCCCATGGTGGCACGTGGTTATGAGACACAGGCGTAGTCCTTTGGATGTCGGGATGCTCAGTGCTAGACACAGCTCCCAAAAACATGTATAATAGGCTCATACATAAATCAATAACATCATTTATTAAAATTCATGGCTAAAACTAATCATTCATCATTCATTGATCCCCATAAAACATAATTAGCCAAGAATCAAAGGCCCTTTAGTCGGCCAACATCATAAATAAATAAATCATGAAATGTATTTCAAAAGTCGTAATCATTCTTCATCATGTGGATATTTCCCAATACTTTACCATGCTTTCTGATACTCGAATTCATTCGAAAACATGCTTATAAACATTTAGGCAACGAAAATTGTTTTTCATCATCATTAGTTCATAAATCATATAGCCCATACATACTTGAAGGTCATGCATATAACTTGTAAATCATCAAATTCATGTTGGGCATTTGAACAATTTCTATTTCAAATCATAAATCATTTTGGATTCATAAATATCAATATTTGGAAGGGAAGATCATAAATTGATTCATCATAAATCATGCATGATTAAAATAAAATATTAAAAAAAACAAAAAACCAACCAAAAAAAAAGTAATAATTAAAATAAATTATATATTTTTTTTATATATTAATAGTTAACAAAAAATTTCAATAAATATGAAGAAGACATAATTATAAAATCATAAAATTTTCTCAAGACTTGAATCAAAACCCTAATAGATTCTTGATAGATTTTCGTATATTAATAGAGAATAGGCATGAGTGTGAAAGGATTCAACCACTCATAACCTTACATACACGGGTAAGATCAAATTCTAATGTTCTTGAATGATCAAGGAGGAATTGATAGGGAAAAGCTTGATTCTATGCTTGATCTCTCTAGAATTCTCTTACTCTTCATGCATGGGAATGATACACAATAGGGACTTAACCTATCTTAAAATTCCCAAAAAATACATGAAGCTTGGCGTAGTTTAGGGCCTTATAGCATAGAAAGGTCGAAAATGTCCTTAACAATTTAGCACGAAAATTTGCACATGTTAACCAACGGGCATACGAGCGAGTCGTTGGAAGCTACCACAACTCATGGTATGGCTAATCGATGCACTTCGAGGACTTGCTTAGGAATCAAACACGACTAGACGGCACAACTCGTCCTTTGGTCCTAGCAGGTGGTGAGTCGGTCGTTGTTGCCCCTCTAAAGATTCTAAACCCCCTCACAATGAATTCTCACCATGACTTGTTGTTCCTTCCAATGGGCCATGGTGTTTTAGTTAAAGTCCATTGGAAAATTATGTCTCCCTACCATGACTCGAGACAACGGATCGTCCTTTCTCCTGTAATAGATTCATTGGATGACTCATTATTTCCCTAAATGCTAAAGTCCATCTCTCACCGCGACTACTAACGATGACTCGTTGTTTTCCCACAATAAATTCATTACATCGGTCATTGCTTCCACTTTGCCACTAGGACTCTCAGAAACCATGACTATTAACGATAGGCTTTGTGGTTTTCAACCACCAGTCATTACACCTCTCGTTTTGTGATGTTTTTCCCGGTTTAAGTCAAGATTTTCAACTTTTTAACTCCAGGTCTACTCTTAGGCACCTTAGGGATATTACAATGACTTGAGTTGGAATATCTGGTTTGGGTCACCATGGACGTGACCCTGAGTCATGGTCGGCCCGTGACTCATTGATCAATCGTGATTAGGGATGAGGTGAAGGTAGGAGAGGTGAAGAAGTGCACCTAACGGGTGGATTACCCACGACTGCGTTGCATGCACCACCTATCGTGGTGTGCCCGTGGTATCTAGGTGAGTTTGGCGGTAAGAAGGCATCGAGAGGTGACCATAGTCTTGGTCACCAATATGGCTGTTAGGTCCCTCGTGAGGTCCCTTTGACGATATATGGCTAGTGTACCTAACGACGGGAGATCACGACTCGTGTTTAGTGAAGTAGCGACTGCGTCCGATCCTCATTGGGGCCGGCAGTCCTGCTATGAATTTAGAAGCGAAGGGCTTATACGTAATTTTTACATGATTCTAAGGCCTAAACTATGTCATTTTAAGCTATGAATAGTGAGTCGTAAGATGGGTAAGTTCATTAAAAGCTGTTTCTAATCTCATGCATGCAAGTTAGAGAGCAAGAGAGGTGATCAAGCTTAATTTCGCCAAATTCTTCTCAATTCTTCCATGGAAATCAAAGGAGTTATAGAATCGGATTCTCTCGAGGTATGTAAGGTTATGAATGGGTGAATTTGTTCACACCCGTGCTCAATCCCTCTCTAATTCAAAGAAAATCCATATTTTGATCCTGGAGTTTTAACTTGATGCATCCAATTTCCTAAGTTTCTACCATTGCCAGGTTATGATCTAAGTATATTTCTATTATTGAATTATGATTTATTGTAAGTTTTACAATTTTTCAATTATAAATCATGTTTTCAAGTTTTATAAATTATAATCTCGTCCATGATTCATGAAAGTTGAGATCTATGATGTATGTTCAAGTATGATGAGATATTTATGATGAAAAACATGTTTTCAAGTTATCCATGTTTATGATCATGTTTTCAAGTGAATTAAGCATGTTTAAGTATTGGGCAATCCCATATGTTCAGGAATGATTTATGATTTCATGTCAATTAGCTTATCAAATGGTTTTGGAGTCAAGACTCCCAATTATGTTGACTTATTGGTATGGTTCGATTCAAGGATTACCTTTTTGATTTTGAAATTTTATATATGTATGATTATTCAACTTCGTCCTGAGCGTTGGTGACTTCATTGAAAAATGATGGAGAGCATATGCATGTTTTGGGAGTAGTGCTTTTCGAGCAACGAGTAGGCTAAGTGTCGGTCAACCTGAGCTCGGAACTATGAGCCAACATAGATATATTAAGATTATTTAGGACCTCCTTTGAAGCTTTCCCACGCCTAGGGGCCTTGACACTTGTCTCGATATCATTGTAGTGTCTTTATCCACGGAAAGGCTTTGAATAGTGTTTGCCCATTTGTGTGTGATAGTCGCGACCACGGCTTAAATGTCACAACTCCGAGTGGTTAGCAATACCCACAGTGGTTAACCTTCGCATGGTTCTCGGCTATCGGGCGAGAGTCGACTCTAGCTATTTCTCCCAGCTGCATTCCACATATACATGAAATTAAAACTAAATGCCCAATATTACGGAAGAAAACATCACTTTGATATATATACAGCCCAAACTTTGGTTTATGAAAAGCAGGTTGAAAACTTGCTATTTCTCGAATGTCGAGAAGAGGGAGAATTACTCACTTTAAAGCTAAGTACATTGACACAAATTTAGACAATTCCACTTACCTTAGCTCGGTAGCGCGATGATTTGTCGGCGAATTTCGTGAAACTAAATCGTAGGAATGCTGCTTGCTGCTAAATACCTCGGTATCCCAAGGTTAATTTGAGTTTGGACCGCGTTTGTGGTGTATTCGGGCCGAAAATTATAAGGAAACTTCATCTCCTGTTCTCTCGCGATTTTCTGAAATTATAGCAATTCATGAAATCGCCCAGAAGTTGGAGGCTTATATAGTAGGACTTATAATTCGCATTCGAAATTTGATTTATAAATTGCATTCACTGTATACGATTTATAAGTTGCATTTTGCCTTGCAGCCTTTGCCCGACTTGGTGCTTGTCAGATCTTTCCCTAAGACTTTTCTAGCATGTATGGAATTCTAAAACTCTTAACCAACATGCGAATAGACCATCACATGTCGAATTTACGAGGTGTAACATTTCCCCCACCCCCTTAGAACATTCGTCCTCAAATGTAAACTTCTATCTATAGGTATTCCCAACTTACTCAACTTATTTCTAGAAAAAAAAAATTGGCGAGTTTCCCTGTAATATGGACTATCTCAAAACACGAAATACGAGAAAAGTCCAATACGGGTACTCCACAACACAATATAGTATTCATCACATGAAAGATTGGAGTCGATTATCTCATTTATACATATACTATAAGGCATTGTATAAGATAACAATACTAACATACCTTTTGGTTGACTAGGCTTGAAACAAGTGAGGATATCTGGATTTCATATCTTATACGCTGGTCATCTCTTCTCGATTCTGTGCGCCGCGGTTCACTTGTAGACATTATCTTTGGTTCTCGTCTACGAGCCCCATCTTGTCTAAGATAGCTAATGGAACCTCTTCGTAGACCGGCTCTTCCATAACTTTGGATATCACGGATTGGGGCCCTTTCTGGATGGGTCTCCTATGCATTTCCTCGGCATAGATCGTATTGAAAGGCCGGATGAGCGGATTCCTAATTACGGAAACAGGATTCAACTCATTGCCACTTGGCCTATCCTTGACGAATCGGTAAGGCCCAACGAACCTCGGGCCAAACCCACCCTTTTGCAGAATCTCATCACCCCTTTTATCGGAGATACTTTTGAAATACCAGTCATTCATCAAATTCAGTCTGCCGCACATCGGCCTCTAGTTTCTAACGGCTCTGTGCGGTCGATGGCCGTTCTACGATAAGCTTTACCTTCTCCTTTTATTTGAATGATGTGGCCCAATCGGCGCTGACTATCCTACTTCAAACCGGCCAATTGGTGATACGCATTTCGCCCATACAATGCTTCAAAGGCGCCATCTGGATGTTTGGCGATAACTATTACTATAAACGAAATTCAATTAACGGCAAATTCTCGTCGGCTACCTCAGAAATCTAGCACACACGCCCGCAGCGTGTCCTCGAGCGTCTGAATAATGCAGTTGACGACCATACATCCGAGGGTGGAATGTTGTGCTCAAGTGTCTAACGTTCCCAAACCTTTACAAAAGTATTTGCCAAAAAATCTAGGCATAAATTGTGCTCCCCTGTCAAGAAATAATAGATCTTTTGGTACTTCGTGTAATCTAATTATTTCTACGTGTCCACAATTGGCATAATCCTGTTGAGAAAGTAGCTTTCAGCGGGAAGTGGGCTGATTTCATCGGTCTGTCAGCTTCATTACCCAAATGGAATCATGCACATGTAAGTGCGGGGTAATCTTGCTACAAAATTCATGTTCACGGCTTCCCATTTCGAGAGAGGCATAGGTTTATGTCTGAGTTAACTTGCTTTGGTTTACGGGTGTTTAAAAGCTTTAACTTTGTTTGGCGGTTAGGACATTGGGCTACAAATTCGGCTATTTCTCTCTTTTCATAGTTGGCCACAGTAAATTTCCTTGATATCATGGTACATTTTCGTCGCGCACAGGTGGAGAGAATAGCGGGCGTAATGTACCTCATTCATAATCTGCGCGGAGTCACGAAATATCTACAGAACACAAAGGCGGCCCCTTACATCGCGGCACTTCATCCTAGGTTATCACGAAAATCTAATGCTTTACCTTGTGACAGTCGGGATTCTCATGTACTACCGTTTCGTTAACCTCCACAACTATTGACAACACGAAGGTGTTACGGGTGCAGCTGTTGTCCTGCATTTACTTGCTACGAGCGGCTAAGTTTGGCTGGTGGTGTATTTCTACGGATTAATTTCACATTTGTTCGGCTACAAGTACGCCAAACTCCCCCATATATTTATGACTGGGTGTTTGTTACTACGTCTGTCTCTTAGCGATTGATACAAAATATTCATATTTAGAACTTGGCATATAATGGATGGTCATACGCTTATTATGCCGGAGAGGCCGTGAGGTAATCTAGGGTATAGCTAGAGCTTATCGCCTTACGCGCATGCTAGGCTACTTGTTGCTTTGGGATAACCTGAACGACCGTGCGCACCATGTGCTCGTGCTCGTCATAGGATCCACGATGGCCCAGTCATGATCTCTAATAATGCAGCCGATTAACCTTGAATAATTGAATAGGCTGGTTAAATGACCCGAATGCGAAGTAGTCTAACGGTCTCCTAAATGTCCTACTCGAGCGTACGCCCAAGCTCATGCATAAGCTGCGGAGTTGTGGACAAATAACTTATTTGTTATTCTACTTGAAGAACTGTAGAGTTGGGCTTAATCGGACTTACTCTCAGTGATCGATCTACGGATCTTCATGGGGGAATCTCTTGATCTCTTTGTCTTAGTAAACCTTTGTGCTAGAATACTACCAATTTCTTATGCCTTGTTCGTATCCACTTGGATTTATCTTTGCTTTGTTCTGAGAATTTCTCGGTCTTATGAGCCATTCCATAGGCGGTCTCTATTTGAGGGCTATATCATCTGAATATCTCACAAGAACCGGTGAAGTACTAGTCATCACTAACTCTTGATGTGAACCTTCTTAGGAGTGCCCACCCAGGCTTGTTTGGCTGGATGCATTTGGCGACTTGGGGTGTTCCACATAAAAGCGCTGAGTTGACCCAAGGCCGACTCTCGCACAAGGCTGGGAAAATGATATACGACCGCCCAACATCTCTTGGAAAAATAATTCTAGTATTGCCCCAACCGCGACGTACGCCTATTAGTCTCTAATTAAGTTACAGCACATGCGTTAATGTTACTTGATCTTTAACGATGCTTCCATGCTAATACGAGGCGCCGGTTAGGTACATTAGGCCGATAAGCGTACCCTTATCATCTAACCACTTGATTCAAGCTACTATGCGTAAGCTTAAGCTGGAAGTACGCTGACAAACATATAAAGCCAGATTAACTCAATAAATGAGAAGCTAAGAGAAAGTTTCTATGGCCACATACATGAATCACACTTAACTTGCCCCTTCTCTTCTTTGGCGAGGGTCTGTAGTGCGGCTTGTATATACTTCCTAGAAGCTAACCGAATACGTGCGGTGCCCTAACAGGCGGTCTCACGGCATATACATTATACGGCCATATATATCGGCTAACTACGTGCAGTACATGCAGATTACATGTGTCCGTAATCTTTGACATGCTTCTTTGAATTTCATATTGTACATGATATACTGCGCTTCTACGGTCTAATGATATCTCTGTCTTCTCTTATCATTTCATTGGATTTTCATCCCCGTGCATAGCAGCGGCACTTATGCGCTTAATTGTAATTACGCTGTGAAATTTTGCAACTCTTACAACATGGGATCAGCATCCAGATCTCGTGGCCTTACTTGGCATTATAATGAGAGACCCGCGACTATCTCTGCGGGTCTTATCTCCAAGCCACACTAGATTAGAGTCTTTGTGTGGCGGTTTCTTAACCATTGGCCCGGACATGTAACCTTACAAACACTTAATCTTACTGCCTCTTAGCCCATCGGTTAAGTTAGTCCTTAATACGATATTACATAAATCACAGGGTGATTCTAACTTCCCTAATCTATTCTGCTTCTTCCCTTATCTTGCTTAAAATGAGCTCACGGGGTTCGAGGTACACCTTGCTTACATTGTTAATAAGGTTGTTGGTCAAGTCCCGGCTCATACTTCTTCTAGCTTGCGGTCAGACCCATCTAATTCCCATGACCTCCCTGCCTTGCGGTATCACGGCAAAGGCCATAACTACTATCTTGCGGGTATATCTTGCTTTGTTATTAGCGTGTTATGGCGGACTTGGCCTTTGACTCGAACTTGACTATTCTTGGAAGTCCATTGCGATGGATCTTCTATGCCCCACTTTAAAAGTAACCTAATAGTCTTACTTGCTCTTCGACTTAGTATCGTGAGTCTACTCAACTTACGTAATCATAGGGACTCCCTTACTCCTTCTAACACTTCTTTTGCTTACTTTGGGCAACATCGCCTCCATCTTTATGCCCTTTTAATGCGGGATCAAAACTAGAGATAGGAATAGCCTTTTCTTCTTTAAACAAAATGGAAACATGGAGCCCGTACCATATCTGAAAAGATGGGGGTGGGAATCACATTTCCCTCTCTTTCTCACATATCTAATAATGCAGTAATTGTCTATTATCTTAATCGGATCTTGTATATCTAACAAATAAATCAACTCGTAATATGCGTTATCTTCTAACTTCCTACTCTAAACTTATAGAAATATCTTTTGGGAATGAGTAGATAAAGGTATCACATTGGGAGGTCGCTAATACCTCCTCCGGCTCTTTGCCATTACCTTGTAAGCTAGGCACGGTGCCCTCTCCTGTTGCTATATCGATCTTACACACAGACAGATATCGCGAGCCGACTTGTATACTATTCCAAAGAATATGGTAAGTTTTAGGGACTTGACCCTATTCTGTACCGCTCACATACTTACGGCGAATGAGAAGAAAGAGTAATCATCCCATCATGCCTTTGCAGACCTCCTACCTATAGAATATGGTGCACAACACATCCATAGACAAGACTCTACATAGCACGGCTTGCGGACTCACATAGGACACGAGCGCTTGCTACGTCACCAAGTTTGTCGCCAGCAGGGGTATGAGGCACCTAGTGCCCTATTAGGATCTGAATTTGCTAATTTGGTGAGCCTAAACACATCACAGTGCACAGATGGCTCTATCTTAGATTCTGGAATCAACGGGCTATAAATTTGTAAATACGGCCTCGGCCCATTGGGCCTATAGCCACCTGCCATATCATCGGCTAACTTGAGAATCTTACTCTTATGGGGAAACCTATGCGGGTGACAGGCCACCATGCTTTAATCTAGTGCAGCAACTACGACGCAAGAATGTTGTATATCTCGTGGCCGTGGAGTCGCACTACTATCTGAATATATTTACGGCCAACACAATCAACAACACTAAGTAACTAAACATACACACGGCCCCTTTTGGCCAGAAACACAGTAGCCACGAAATATACATACACAATCGCAAGCCTCTATGAATGCGATAAAATGGTCGGGACAGTGCCACGGCCTACAAATCTTGTACAAAAGAAAGAAAATAGACCTCTAAGCTGTCTAGCTCGAATGACATGAGCTGATGACTCCAATGAAATTTGTTGAATCACGAGGATCGGCTCGCAAATCGCAATTACTGTAGGAAAGTAATCACGGCGCCCAAACGGGAGTGTTTTTGCCAGTGTAGTATGCAAAACAGCTGAACATATACTGAATCTAAACAACATAACTAGAAGCTTTTTAAAAGTAGGAAATATACGGATACATGAAGCTGCTATAATGCGAATTAGTCTTTTAAATACTTTGTGAATGGCGAGGAGCATACACAGTCGACGTGAGCCCTGCTGTCTATTAGCTCATATATAACATACCAATACATATATATAACAAGCAAGAATTGATACGGCCCCATAAGCGAGAAGGTGCCAGCATTAAACAATCTACTATACCCTACTAGGGTCAAAGCCGTCGAAAATAAGTCACTCCACTGTCCCAACATACGAGCACCTCACCAGAGCCCATTTGGTCTCAGCTGGAGCCATGGCCTCCCGATATAAATAAGCATTTACGAGCAGGAGGACTCCTGTACCTATACTATAACTGCTGTACATCCCATTATACATGTCATTCCACAGCGCAGCGCCTGGCAGAGCAGCTGTCTGCTATCTTGATGGCCCCGTATAGAGAAGCTTCATCCCATTTAGTCCCTCACTGCGGGCGGCATGCCACTCCTTGAGTAGCGTATACCCACCCGCTCGGTGGGTCGACAGTTACCAACCCGGGCGGCGGGCGCTCGGGTGCCCTCGCATTACAATCAAGTCACCTCAACAATCAATAATCACACACATATATAAGCATGTTTAAGCGAAAATACTAATAGTGATTTCTTATTACGAACTCTTTATGTGTTATACTAATCTTCATACTACTTTACTCTGAATAAGGATCTTATACGGTGTGGCAAATATCTTTATGTGAGACTCTATCATTTGTATGGCTATCTGTGTCAAGATACCATTTATTTGTATGGCTATCACTGTAGCCAAGATACTATCTTGTAATAGACTTACTTTACTAGCTTTTATTCTAAATATATGTCATATTATTATAAACATGCTAGGCGCATGCGGGCTATCTGATTACAGAAATAATATCTACATACATTTAGCCTTGCTTTACTAGCTTTCGGGCTGAATACTTGATATAGCAACGCAAGACGAGTTTGCGAATTCACACAAAACTCAATATTCAACTCGGTAATTCTATTACGAAGTTTGCGTATTATGCTAGGCTAGAGATACTAACTTTCAGAAGAAACTGGCCTTACATGCAGCAAACCCAGATTCTCGACTATCGGGTAAGCTTGGTGATACTCGGCTATTTCTCCCAGCTTTGCATTCACATATACATCCAATTAAAACTAAATACACACTAATATTACTGGAAGAAAACATCACTTTTATTATATATACGGCCCAAACTTTGGCTTATTGAAAACAGTCGAAAACTTAATATTTCTTGAAAGTCGAGGAAGGGAGAATTACTCACTTTAAAGCTAGGAGTACATTGACACTAATTTGGAGCAATTCCACTTACCTTAGCTCGGTAGCGCGACTGATTTGTCGTGGAATTTGCGAAACTAAATCATTAGGAATGCTCCCTTCTTTGCTAAATACCTCGGTATCTAGGTTAATTTTAGTTTGGACTGCATTTGACGGCGTATTCAGACGAAAATTATTAAAGAACTTCGCCCTCTCTATTCTCTCGCGACTTTTAAATTATGAAATTCATAAATAAGCTAGAAGTTGGAGGGCTTATATAATTGGGATTTATAAGTCGCATTTTTGCCCCTTGCGACGCGCCGACTTGGTGCTTGTCACGTCTTTCCAAGACCTTTTTCTAGCATGTATGGCATTCTAAAACTCTTAACCAACATGAGAATAGACCATCTACATGTCAAGAATTCACAACGGCTAGAACCGCCCATCTAGGAGTTGAAGCCATGAATTATGATTGTGCTTTTATGAAATTGTTTTGAAATTAAGTTATTGATTACTTGTTTTGTCTTGCTTTCTGAATTGTTGGTTTTTTTAATGATTGATCACCATGAAAATATACCGTTAGCTTGGGCACTTATGCTTGAAAGCATTTACCTAGGTCGAGGACATGAGAATGTGAGGAGGAGCATGTTTGTATCTCACGATATAATTTTATTTTAATAAATTACTAACACACCTTGCTTGAATTGATAACGGAGGACTATTTAAAGACCGACTTAGGTTATCACATCACCCTCAAGAAAGTAGTTGTGAGGCTAAGTTGATTAAATGATTAGGTGCACAAGAGTCCTAATCATTTCCCACGTAAACCAAACATAATTGATTGCCTGAACTAGAATTAGCATCCTCGCTCACAATGATGCGGTGAGGCTAGTTTTCGTGTTTAGAGGTTCGAAAGACCATGAACATGCAATTCTAATTAGGTGAGACGACAATCTATAGTTTACTTAACCCATTTCCAATTCGTAGTATCGCATGATTATCTGGTTTTAACTCTATGTTGCTCCTAGAGTGAATTCAGAATATGTCGTTGACCAAAATGAGACTTAATTAAATCTCCCTCGAAAACTTTTATAATCAATATTTTTGGTATTTAATATCTGCCTTGAAATGGATAGTTAGAGGAATGGGTCCGATCCTTGTGGAGTTCGACATTACGGTTCTCTAAAACCTTTATATTACTTACGCGGCAGTACACTTGCGGGCACATCAGGATTTTTAGCCATTCAGGGGACTACAATGAAGTTTCATAATTTTTCTATTTTTGTGTGATTTTTTGAATTCCTTAAGTGTTGAAAACTTGGTCTTATTCGATTATTTGCGGGTGACGGGTTGTCTAGGCGCTAAAAATAGAGAGCTTGTGGGGCTGTTTCTTGAACTGAGCAAACAAATCCATTTGCGAAGAGTAGCTCTTGAGCAAAAGCACAAAGACTTCAAAAAAGGGTACAACAACAACCACCGCAGGACAAGCACAAGCTATTGTTATCGGAAGCAATGGCGGCGGAACCCGATTCGCGAAGTAGCAATCCCATTAGCGACAATGTGACCTCGGTGTCGAAAACCGGAGCACGGAGGAACTTTAAGCTTAAACAAAACATGGTTCAGCTATTACATTCTAGTGGTCAATTCTTTGGGATGGCACATGAGGACGCAGCGGCCAACATAGAGCTTTAGAGATTAGCGACACGTTTGGCCCATAGGCGTGTCCACGAGATTATGTCGGCCGACCCTCTTTCCATTTTCATTGTTAGGAGGCAAAAAAGTGGTTGAAGGCTGAGCCACCGAACTCCATAACTTCGTGGACTTGGCTAAGAATTTCCTTGCTCAATTCTTCCCTTCGAGGCAAAGCTGCCAAAGTTGAGAAGTAGTGAAATACTCGGTTTCAAGCAGAAGCGTGAGAACTTATATATGGCTTGCGAAAGGTTCAAGTCATTGTTGAGAGACTATCCCCATCACCAGCAATCAAATGAAGTGTTGGCTCATACCTTTGTAGAAAGTCTGAGCCCACACACAAAAATATTACTAGACTACGCATCGGGTGGGCAAGACTTGGAGAAAACATATGATGAGTTGTACACTTTGTTAAATAGAATTGCCTGAGGAAATCGAGTGACACAATGAGTGGCGAGAGGGGGCGGGGAAAGAGATCGGGGTTGATAGAGGTTGATGAGAATGAATGCGTTGGTGGCATAGTTAGCTTCGTTCCAACACGAGATGATAGCTCGATTCGATAAGCGAGTATGAGCCAACTTACCCAGGCAAGGTTAATGCAGTTCGGCAAGCTCTAGTTGGTGTGAAATTTGTGTATCTTGAGCTGCTAGAGAATCTTGTGGAGCCAATCCGAGAATCGAGTCAATTTTGTTGGTAATGTGCATAGGAATTAGAATTTGGAAACAACTCCAACACCAAATTGGCGGGGCCGTTTCTTGGGGTGGAAACCAAACGCGAGGGTATTAGCACCCTCAACAACGTGATATCGGCAAAATAGGAAGAATGATGGGCAAGTTCACGGCGGCATTGAGGAAACTTGTAGAAAATTATGGAGACCCGGAATCGGTGCTTGGAAAATCGGCGAGGATGGCAACAGACTTAATGAATCAGCAAGTAGCCACCCGCAATATTGAAAAACAATGGGGTCGAATAGCAAGCTTGCTCAAAACATGAGGTCACGGGGTGATTACCAAGCGACGCAGTTCCTAACCCACAGCCGAGATCAATGCCATCGATCTTAGAAGCAAAAAGCAATTAGGCGATACGATTGCCTAAAGAGGCGAGAAGGAGTGCGAGAGTTTGGAGTTGGTTAGACTAGGACCATCCACCAGAAGCCCAGGAGTGAATCGAGTGTTGGGCAACAAAATGTGCAACCTTCATTACAGCCACGGCACGAGACCACCACCACCCTTCCCTCGAGAAATTCAGAAAGAGCACGGGGGAGGAATGTTTCAAAAAGTTCTGCGAGAGTTTCAAAGAACTTCATATAAACCTCTTATTGATGTCTTGCGGGGAATTCCCAAGTATGCTAAATACATGAAGGCGTGATGGCGGACAAAGTTAGATTGGTGGACGTCAGGCCCCGCCTTGGCCAGTGCGATCCACGAGGTATTGAGCAAAAATGCCAAAAGCTCAAAGACCCAGGGAGTTTTACCCTCCCCATACAAATTGGTAAGGCGAGAGTCTTTACGAGCTTTGTGTGATTAGGGGCGGCCGATTAATCTAATAGCCTATCCTTATTCAACACCACAGGCTTGGGAAAACCGAGGCCGACAAGGTTGATCTTTGCCAATTGCGGTGACAAGTCATAAGTGACACACGATGGAATGATAGAGGACCTTCTCATCAAAGTAGGTAAAGTTTATTATACCTGCTGATTTTAATGTCTTAGATTTTGAGGTTATTGACCGGGTACCCCTCATCTTGGGGCGGCCATTCTTATGCCGGAGCGGTGATTGACTTGAAAGCGGGGACCACTGAAAATGAGGTGAGGATGAAGAAGAACTCTTCGCGTCTACTAGAAATGAACCCATCGCACACTACGAAACACTGTCGGAGTTGTGTGTTGTCGAGGAGAGATGAGTGTGGAGTGGAGGATTCCACGGGTGCATGGACAAAGGCAATGTCAAGTGTTCAACTGAAATTACGATAGGGCTTCGAATTGAGAAGAAGTTGGAGAAAGAGGAACAAAGTGGAGGGTGCATTTCCTCTACTGACAAAGAAAAGTAGATGGTTCTCGAAGGAGAACCCGGGTATGAGGAGGTCCTGAAGGGCAGTCCGCGTCGTGCCATGATGGCAAAATAAAGTAGCTACTTGGAGGCAACCCAAAATTTACCTGGAGTACAATTTGTTAATTTTGATTTTTGTGCTGATTTTGTTATTTTCATTTTTGTTTGTGTTTTGGTGGAATGTTAAGCACAAATGGAGGGAAATCTGATGCGAGAAGGTGAGGCTTCGAGAGCATGGAATAGAAGAAGTGTGGGGTTGAACACCACTTATACGAAAACTTGGAAAGGAAAGCATGCTTTTAGTTAGGATAGAGCTCGGGGTATTTCTCATCCTTTAAATATTAATTTAATTTATAAATTTTATAAATTTTCTAAATTGTAATTTTGAAATTGTATATCATAAAATTTTTATGCTTAACAAGTTTTTGGTGAAGGTAATGCTTATTTGAAATTTGGGAGAAATTTGAAAAATTTGTTATGAGTTAAGCATAACTTCATTACCCATTGATTTTTCTTTTCGGTTCTTTTCCGACGGGGGAAGTCTTTGAGCTTAGAAGAATAAAATTTATTTTCTTCTTTCTTTGTACGTATATAATGTTTTAGTCATGTTAGAGGACTATTCCAGGCGATTGATGGATGACGACCGTCTAAAGGAAAATTAGTCAATAGGTTTTGGGTTTTTGAAACCATAGCTAATGGATGCTTGATGTTCTTGTTAGGTGCTATACATGATTGTAGATGCAAGTATGTTCGGTGTTGTAGCATGCGAGTGTATAACTTTGTGTGAGATACTTATGGTCTTAAATTTGACTCAATATAATTGAAGCTTAATTTGAATTCTTGTGATTAGGTGAGTAAGAGTCTGCGAATGTGTCTTGAATTGAGCATGTGCCTTGATTGTAGGTTTTTGAGTATTCTTTTGCTATTGTGGATTGTCTAGAACTTGCACAGTGTGTTTATAAAATGAAATGAAGGATGTGAATTGTAGGAAGTGATTTGGCGGTTCTTTGAATGAACCTAAACTTTTTATCCCTCATT
Source organism: Datura stramonium (assembly GCA_018107945.1). Lineage (NCBI taxonomy): Eukaryota > Viridiplantae > Streptophyta > Magnoliopsida > Solanales > Solanaceae > Datura > Datura stramonium. The sequence goes on along the minus strand of JACEIK010007578.1, from coordinate 57,406 downwards.
TTTACCTACCTTGAAAAATTAATCCTAGTTAGCCCCATTGGGCAACAGGCCTATTCTTTGATAGCTGCAACATAAGCTTAATCCTTTCTCTTTCATTAGCCTTGAGCTTGATCCAAAACTCCTAAGCGCTTAAAGGGAAAAATTCGAAAAAGTGAAGGAGTGAGAAGAATGAAAAGAAGGAAAAGTAACCAAGTTGTAGAAGTTGAGAAAAGGACAAAAGGTGCACTTGTGTGAAATGGTTGATAATTAGTAAAGATGAATGACAAATTAATGAAAAGTTATTTATAGAACTAGCACACTAATAAGCTAAAAGTGCGTAAAGAAAGGAGGAACATAAGAGGAAAAAGAAAGGCTAAAAGGAGAAAAGGTGAAGTGAGAGGAAGTTCGTAATGAGGGGCGTGATGTATTAAAAGCGCTTAGGAAGATAGTCACTGTCTAGAGGCCATAATAGTACCTACCCGTACTTGAGTTACATTACAACCTAAAAAGTCCTACTTGATCTTACATTCATACATCCTCAAATTAGTTGAGTAAAACACTAAGGGCAAGCTTATGGGTCATTACATGATGCATGTGAATTCTTTGTGAGAGAGTACGTAAGTCTATTCATGTACCCACACAGTTGTGATTAAAAGTTATTTTGCGTGTGAAAATGGGTAACTCTCTTTTCCCGCAGTGAGAGACACGTGTTGAATGAAGGATGGAGTGTGGAATTTCTTAACCAGTTGTTTTGCATGAGTTTGCTAAGCGTGAGAGTCGATTCTTGAGGTTGAGAAGTCTTAGATAGTTAAATTTTTTAATTGATTAAATTGTGCATACTCTATTTTTAACTTTCTATCTTAGTATCATTATAGGCGTAGCTTGAATTATCTTGCTAAATTAGTTATGTAGCTAGTCCATAAGCATGAGATGCTAAAAGGTTGTTCGAGGATGAACAAGACTTTAAGTGTGGGGTTGTGATCTCGGGAAAAATAGCATGCCTGAGTGATGCTTTATACCTTAATTTAGTCTTGGTTATCTAATTAATTATATACATTTTCATGTAATTTTATATAAACTTGAATACATGTGCTAACCAACATGATTTGTCTTTGTTTTGTAGGTTTTAATGAATTTGAGGGACTAATCATAGTTGATGAAGTAGGAAGCTTGAGCGAAATTAAAACGCGAACGTCGGCAAGGAAGATGCGCGCTTGACCCACTTGCGCGTTGGCAGCTGCCACGGAAGGCGAGGCTGCGCGACCAAGGCCTCTGTATGTTGCCCAAGCAGCGTGAAACGGCCAGAAGGGGCTGCCAAGAGGTCGATTTTGGTGATTCCCGAGAGCCTGGAAGTGTTACCTCCCAGTGTCACGGAGCGGTGCTCATGATACACTGCGTGACACGAAGCCGTTCCACGGCAGGCTAAATTGTGCACATGTTTTCATTTTCTATAAATAGGTATAGCTCCTAAATCCATTTTGTCACGATTTTATTACGGAAAACTACTGGACTGAGGGAGAAGTGGGAGAACTCAGCTAGGATTTATCCTTCCCTTCTCATCTACCAATTCTTGTAAGTATGTTAATTTAGTTGTAGTTTCTTGTAGTTTTACAAACATGAATGGCTAGAACCCTTCCTCTAGGGTTGAAGCCATAGATGTAATTGTCTTTTATGAAATTTTTGGAATTAAGTTATTGATTGTTGTTATTGGCGTGCAGTTGTTGGTTATTTTGATGATTGATCACCACTTGAAAACATACGTTAACGAATATTATTCTTGAGAAAGCGACACAAATTCGATTTTGTGAGAATGTAGGAGCATGTTTGTATCTCACGATATAATTTTGTGTTAGGACTAGAGATATACCTAACACCTTGCTTGAATTGATAAAACGGGATTATTTAAAAGTAGAATTAGGTTTATCACGTCACCACTCGAAGAAGTAGTTGTGAGGCTACGTTGAGTTAAATGATTAGGTGCACGAGAGTCCCACAATCATTTCCCGTAAACCACAACATAATTGATTGCCCACGAACTAGAATTAGCATCCTCGCTCACAATGATGCGGTGATGCTAGTTTGTCGTGTTTAAAGATTTGAGAATATGAACATGCAATTCTAATTATGGCAGAGACGACAATCGATAGTTTCACACTTAACCCATTGCAATTCGTAGTATCGCATGATTATACGGTTTTTAACTCTATGTTGCTCCTTGAGTGAATTCAGAATATATCGTTGACCAAAATTAGACTTAATTAAATCTCCCTCGAAAACTTTTATAATCAACATTTTTGGTATTTAATATCACACTTGAAATGGATAGTTAGATGAATGGGTCTAGTCCTTGCGGGTTCGGCATTAGGTTCTCTAAAAGAGCCACTATATTACTTGCACGACAGTACACTTGCGGGCACATCGGTATCCCAAAAAATCTCCCACTAATTTCCCTATCGGTTTAGCCTTGAGATTTCGAATATACGAGAGATTTTCATATTGATTCTCGTTAGTTTCAATTGAATTGTATCATGTTTTTTACTTACTATGATTTTCATCAATTCCTTAAATGGTATCTGATTGGCGTTGCAAAGATGATTTATAGCCCTAAATTTTGAAGTAAAGATTATTGCGTATTAAATTTTGTCTATGTTGCAAAAGTATGTTTGAAGTGAATATCCTAGAATTCTTATTATATGTGTGTGTGTGTGTGTGTGTGCGTGTGTGTGTAGGCAATTATTCCATTGAGGAGAATGATTTTACCCTTGTTGGATGAAACCCTTTGAAGTCTTAAAATTTGTGTATTACCAAGGGAATTCTCATGTTGTTGGAATGAGTTGATTTCATATTAGATGCCCTACTAGTTTAGTCAGTTAGAACATAGAATCTCTTCATAATCATTGGGGGAAAATTGTCATGTCAGTTTGACTACAGTCTTCTTCTAAGGTGTGTGTCTCTGCCCCACTACATTTATGAGAATACAAATTATTTGGTCCATTGGCGGTCATGACATTCTAGTTATAGCTCGACCGGCCCAGAGGACCCCATTTCGGTCTTTGGGTGGTTCTACAGACGGCTAAGACACTCCTTGTTGAAACGGCTCTAACCGAGTCTTGGACCACCGGTTTCCAAATTTGGTTCTATAAGACACTCGAGAACTCTCGAGATAGTATCCCTAAGTCGGTTATAGTATTTGGGCCCCCGGTATCGAGGCTATCAAACATCGGTAGTAGTCATGATAGGATTATCCGATTGGGAGTAGGACTTAGCAGAAAATTCGGGGTTCAGAACACTAGGTTCCAAAACTACGTTGCCACTAGTAGGTTAGATTTACTTGGCCTCGTGGCCCTCGGCAGAGTGATTCTCACGGTCCATGCCTTTATACCACAGCAAGGTATATTGGAGTCAGGTGGGGTGTGTACATCGGACTCCACATCTAGGCGCGTGGTTATATGTCGGTTATAGGCTCCCACACTAGTCGAGTCCATTTCCAATTTCGGAATAAGCGGCTCAGTTCAGTTTCATCTCTAGCGGCTCGGCTCGGTTTAGTGATTTATCTCGGACACGAACTTTAAAATTCGGGGCATGTCTTTGACCACCGAGGCAGGGGCCATCTTGACCGTACTCGGTTGCTTCAAATTGTTCAATTAAGTTTATCAAAGTTGGTCATTGCATGTCTTTTCGATTCCGAGTCATATATATATTTATCATTATGCTTCTCTCTCTTACTCGGTACATTCAAAAAACATACACATACTTTTATGTTGTATTGTTTCATAATCTGATCGTAGGATTCTCGGAACCCGACATCGATAGCGGAATTTCAATCGGATCTCTCTATCGAAGTAATGCTAGTGTGAGTCCTCATATTTTAAGGGCGTTAGTTCATTCATTTCGAGTTTTCTTTATCATTATGAATTAGATTTATAACAGGGGCTTGTCGACAACTCCCTGATTAGATGGCTTTTGAGACACAGAGACTTGATTGGATTCTTAGATATTTTAAATCTCTATGTTCAGTTTTAATTTTCATAAATGCTATTATGTATTATTTCCAAAACTTCCACTATGCATGTTTTATTTCGAGAATACCAGGTGTATGATAGACCAGGGTTGACTTGGGTTACTTGCGACTGCAAGTGCAGGTATTAGATCTAGGTTGCGGACTCGGGAGCATGAAATCTTGGTATCAGAGCATAAGTTTAGAGTATCCTTGGAAAGTCTAAAAGTCTCGCATGAAGTAGAGTCCTTTTCATAGGTGTGATGCATCGACATTTTATGATGAGGGAGGCTGCAAGATGTTGCTCCAGGAAAACTCCCTTTCATTCATATTCTTGCTCGTGCATTGAAGTTCAATTACATAAATGCCACTTCTAATTACGTGCTCTATATTTGTTTATTTGATGAATCATGCCTCCCAGACGTGGTAATGGAAGAAAGGTTGGTAATGCCAATAGACTTGCACCACCGGCCAGAAGGCTCCCTAAGATGATTCAATATCTATTTTTCAAATTAGGCGCCATTCAATTGCTAGCCCAAATAGTCAACAACCAGGTGAACTAACAGGAGGTGGTATCGATGAACACCAACGGGTCCGCGGGTTTTGCAAGGGTGCGGGACTTCACCGTATGAACCCTCCATCATTTCATGGATCAAGTAGGGGAGGATCCCCGGGAGTTTGTGGATGAGGTTAGGAACATCACCCGCGTTATGGGTGTTAGCTCCTTTAAGTGTGTTGGCACAGGCGCCTGCTCCGGTTAAAGGGAATTGCTTTCAGTCAAGCATGACAATTGGAAAAGAAGGGTAGCGGCGAAGAAGGACCGAGTGGAGTGGTACTAATTCCACCCTCTTTTCTTGGATGAGTTTTCCCTCGAGAGATGAGGAAGTCCGAGATGGCGGAGTTTATAAATTTGCGTCAGGGCAACGGGGTTTGTGGAGGGTATGTTCTAGAGTTTACTTGGTTGTCCAAGTACGCTCTGTTTAGTAGCGAAACCAAAAAGCCCAGCTGCATGTTGAGGATTTGTGAATGGAGTGTCAATCTCCGGGTCCTCAAGGAGTGCGGGACGGCAATGTTGATTAAAGATATGTACCTCTCCGGCTTAATTTATGCCCATTGATTGAGCTGAAAAGCTTGAAGGATATGGGTAAGAAAGAACAAACGGGCAAGTTGGCGGTCGGATTTCGGCCATCACAAGTCTAGCGGTAGTAGCGCCCATCGCAGCGACAGCGAGAGAGCCCCAACATCTAGTTCGGCCATCGCCTAACCTTCCGGTCTGCCGGGATCAATGGGGTAAGGTCATCGCACTCAACATCGGGCTCGATATGGGAACAAGTATAATCCCACCGGGGAGAATTCCCTTCGGGGGGCAGAGGATTTTGAGTGTGGGCGAAAACAGACTACAAGCAGGAGGCACCCTTCGGTAGGGCGAGGAGATCGCAATCTACAACCTCATCGCTCCGGCGGTCGACCCGGCTCGGCGAGGCCAACACATTAGGTACGGAATGAGTCAAGACGCCAAAATCGCTTCTATGCTCTATCTTCAGTCGGGGATTAGTAAAGCTCACTTACATAGTTAGTTGTATATTCGTCTCTTCCATCTAGACGTGTATACCCTTCTAGATCCGGGAGCCACTCTTTAATTAATGACTCACTTGCAAAGTAGTCCAGTTTAATACTCCAGTCAGGGTCCCTCTGGAGAACTATTTTGATCTCCACGGTTGTCTAGTCGATTTAGAGCCGATCAGTGTTAATACGAAGTTTCGATCTCAATCTGATGCGTTATTCAGCGTCTTGTGGGAGTTAGACATGTACGACTTTGACCTTATTCTCGGCATAATTGGTTACACTCACCGCTATGCCTTGAATTAGGTGCGAACTAGAGTTCTCAAGTTCCGGTTTCAATGAGCCAATGTTAGAATTGACGGGTAGCGGTTCGGTGCCTAAGGTAGGTTTTTTCCTACCTTAAGGCCCGAGAAACTCATTTCCAAAGGGATGTATTTATCATCATGTTGGTCAGGATTCTAACTCTAATACCCAAACTACCCGAGCTAGTTCCCTTGGTCGGCCCGAGTTCCCAAATGTTTTCTGAGGATCTTCAGTTCCCCACGAGCGAGAAATACACTTGAAATAGATCTTCTCCCAGGTCTCAGCCCATCTCCATGCCTCTTTAAAGAATGGCTCGGCCCGCTTAAGGAGTTGAAGGAGAAGATAAAAGATCTTCTTGACAAGGGTTTTATGGACCCGACATCTCTCCTGAGGGTGCCCCGGTGCTATTCGTGCGTAAGAAGGATTGGCTGCTAGAATGTGCATAGTGCAAGTGGTGAACAAAGTCACAGTCAAGAACGGTATCCCCTACCCATAGTGATAACACTGTGTTTGACCAACTTCAAAGGCAAATTGTTTCTCAAAAATCTATCTCGAGTCGGGGTACCATCGAGTTAAGAGGTTAGAGAGAGTGACATACCAAAAACGGCTTTGGCTTCATTATGGTCACTACGAGTTTTGGTGATGTCCCTTTGGACTCACAAACTCCCAGATGCCTTCATGGATTTAATGAACGGAGTTCTTCAAGGAGTATCTGGAAATGTTCATAATCGTATTTATCGAAGGCACGTTCTAGTATACTCCAAAAATGAGAATAGCATACTTGATAACATAAGATTAGCATTACGGTTCTTTTTGAAGGGTAGGGAATTATTTGCCAAAGTTCGTAAGTGCACGAATTTTAGTTAAAGTCCATGACTTTATAGGTCATGTGGTCTCGGGTGAAGGGGCTCTGGTAGACCTGCATGAATGGCCCGCGAAGAGGTGGACGAGACCTCACCTCTCCTACTAAAATCGAGTTTCCTTGGCTTATGGAATTATTACCGGCTTGGTTTTGGAAGGTTTCTCCTCTATAGCATCTCCTCGACTAAGCTAACTTCGAAAGTGAAATTTCAGTGGTCGGATGAGCATGAGAAGAGTTTTCGGGGAGTTGAAGACACGACTCACTACTGGCTTCAATGTACCCAGGAAAGGATCGAGATGGGTTGGTTGTTTTATTGTGACACTTCCGAGTTGGACTCGGTTGCGTTACGTGCGGGGGCAAGAGTGTTAGCCTATGCCTCCAGACACTTCTAAAGTTCATGGGAAGAATTATCAAACTCGTGACTTGGAGTTAGGCCGGCAGCATTCTTGCTAAAAATATGGATACATTACCTTTGCGGGGCTCATGTGGATGTGTTCACGGATCACAAGATCGCGCCCGGTATGTGTTCGGCCGAAGGACCTAAACTGCATGAGAGACAGTGGTTGGAGTTGCTAAAGGACTATGACATGGAGTGTGCTGTATCACCGGGAAGGCCAATGTGGTGGATGATGCCCTAAGCGAGTGTCTATGGGTAGTTTGGCTCGTAGAAGAAGGCATGGCAAAAAGGAGCTGTGAAGGATATTCATAGGCTGCTTAGATTAGGGGAGCAGCGGGTGGATCGAGTGAAGATGGGGTGGTAATGTAAGTGGGTGATTCATCCTTGATAGTGGAAGTTAAGTCGGACAAGATGAGAATCCAGTTTTATTTAAACTTAAGGAAGCAATTCTCTCGAGAATGGAAGTCGAGGCTTTCTCTAAAGGGGAGATGGTGTGCTTTCCGTTACCGAAGGTTATTATTATCTTAGGAAGTTGGTGAGTTGAGACAACGGTCTTTTTGCTGAGGAAGGCACACGGCTAGAATCTCCATTCACACAGTAGTACAAAAATGTCACCTTAATGCGGAATATTTGCGGGTAGAATGGCATGAAAAGAGACATTGTTGAATTTGTAGTCAAGTGCCGAGAGCGCCGGCTTAAGTAAGAGAAACACCAAAAGCTAGGAGATATAACTCAAGATATCGGTATACCCACGTGAAACGGGAAGAAGTAAATATGGACTTTATTATGGGTCTACCCGGACACGTCGGCGGCATGACTTGATGCGGGTAGTAGTAGATCAAGGATGACCAAGTCGGCTCACTTTCTCCCGATCAAAGCACGGGCTTCGGCTAAAGGACTATGCAAAACTTTACATCCAAAAGTTAGTCAGACTCCATGGGAATTGCCTTTATCTATCATTCAAGGCAAGAAAGGAACTCGGATTCACCTCACACTTTTGGAAATCCTTTGAAAGGACTAGGCATTCGAGATCAAGCGCGCTCTTTCTATCGGCGAGGCCAGATGGGCAAGCGAGTGTACTATTAAGACCACATAAGATATACTAAGAGCGTGCGAGATCGATTTCAAGGGAAGTAAGCCCAGGATGACCATGTGCCTCTTATTGAGTTTGCATACTGTGATAGCTACCACTCTAGCATTTTAGATGGCCCGTTTGAAGCATTATATAGGAGAAGGTGTAGATCTCCTATAGTGTGGTTCAAGGTTGGAAACGCTACCTTGAGAAAAGGCCGGACTCGGTTAACGAGGCAATGGAAAGTTCGGCTCATCAAGAGAGAAAGATTGGAAACTGACTCAAAGCCATCGAAATCTTATCTTGGATATGCGAAGAGAAAGAGAGGTGGAGTTTGCGATTGATGACTAGGTTTACCTTAAGGCATTCTCCCATGAAAATTTGATGAGATTTGGCAAGAAAGGAAAGCTTAAAAATACGAGATATATGGGACCTTGTAGAATTTTGAGCCGTATCGACAATGTAGCCTATGAGCTAGAGTTACCTTGAGAACTACTTGATTGTGCACCTAGTTTTCCATGGTCAACTTTTGAAGAAGCCATCGGAGATCAACCTCAGTTGTGCCATTAGATAGCGTGGGAATAAAGGATGAGTCTCCTCCTTATGAGGAGGTACCAATCCATATCATGGACCGGAAATCGGGTTTGTAAGAGATTAGGTATAAGGAAATATCTTGATCGAGTGTTATGGAGAACTCGGCGAGGTTGAGGGAACTCACGTGGGAGGAGTGCAGAGAAGCACGTATGATATTGAAATACCCACACTTGTTCCCTATCGGCTCTAGTACGGCCTTGAGATATTAGTTTTGACCCTAGAACCAATTTAGTTTTTTCATGAGTCGGTTTAGATGTTTCAAGTCTCTTTTACGTTTTTGAATGTATGTATGAAAAATAAATTCGGTTCAATTATGTGTTTTGAAATTGAGTAGTCATTGAAAATTTTTGAGTTAAATGAGCGATATTTTGTTTAATTGCTATTTTTGCTTCTGTGTGTTTCTAACATTCGGATGAATGTTTACAAGGGTGAATATTTAGCAATGCCCCGAAACTCAAAATCCAATTAGGGACTTAAATTTGGAAATCTGACAAAGTTTGTAGAAAAGCTATAGGACGACCCGCCCCTGAGTCATTAAGTGAACTCAAAACTCGTTAGGTGGTAAGTGAGAAGGAGTTTGAGGTTTTGAGAAGCGAGGCAATATACCCGTGAGGGACTTCACGAGTGGTGCTCAGCGACCACGACCGTTGACTCACTAAGTCGTAAGTGCAGGTTGAGATATTATCGGTAGGCGTGTACTTGGCGGGTGGGGGCAGCAGTCATGATCCCTAGTAATGACTCTTTATGTCCCCAGTTGCTAGCTCACAATCGATTTTAGCGAGTGCACTAACGAGTGTCACAATGAGTCATCGTCGGTGGTAACGACTCGTTAGGTGACTTGTTACAAGCTTAGCAATTAATCTTCAACAATGAGCGGTGTGGTCAATGGTGGCTACAGCGTGAGTCGTGGCCGTGACTCTCGTGTCGTCCCTCGTGGTGACCTACTAGGAAGCCAGGCGAGTGTACACGATGGGGGTGACCCACGAGTCATGGTCGGCCCCACCTATGACCCGTAAGGTCACCGTTAGGAGCACAGCAGAGTTTTCTTGCAATTTTCTAGAGGCGAGTTTAGTAATTTCCTATTCTCTAATCTCTAAACTACGTCATTTTGGACGTAAATTCAAACTTATTAGAGGTTTGGACAGTTGCACTCCCCTCATTCTCACGTTTACATGAAAATTTATCTAAACTCCTCTCAAGAAACTCTCTAGCGGGATTAAGGTGTGCCTTCATCGAAGCTGATTCAAGTATTCTTCTTCGGAAACTTTAGAGCCAGGCATGGAATTAACAAAGAATTTTCCTTCACAATATATCTAAAACCCCATATTTCCTATCAATTTATTAATTTTAGATTGTGTAGAGATTTTCATGTTGATTCTCGTTAATTTGAATTGGGTTATTATCCATGTTTATTACTCATATGAGTTTCATAAATTCATAAGTAAATAGTTGTTGTTATTACCAAGATGATTTATAGCCCTAAATTTTTGAGTAAAGATTGTTGCATATTAAATTCCGACTATTTTGCAAGTATGTTTTTGAAATTTAAAGATGTCTAGATATTCTTATTCTTTATATATATATATAAAATATATATATATATGTGTGTGTGTGTGTGATCAATTATTCCATTGAGTAGAATGACTTTACCCTTGTTGGATGAAACCCCTTTGAATTCTTGAATTTTCGTCATATTATGAAATTCATGTGTTGTTGGAATAAGTTAAGTTCTCTATTAGCTTCTTAGTAGTTTAGGTCAGGTTAGAAAGTAGGGTCTCTTTGATCATTACGAAAATTGTCAAGCGATAGTTTGACCTAAGGTCTTCTTCAAGGTGTTAGTGGTACTTCTCGATTTATCAAAATCAGGATCCCGAATACAAATTGGCTGGTCGTTAGGCGGTCATGGCATTCTAGTTATAGCTCGACAAGCCCCGGGGACCCGATTGATTTTAGTTAGTTACGTGGCCATTACGACACTCGCTTATTGGCTTGATTGACGAGTCTTAGACCACGTTTTCTAAATCTTGTCCTATAAGATGCTTTGGGAACTCTGGGCAGAGTATCCCCAAGTCAATCGTAATCTTGGGCCCCGGTATGAGCTATCAAGCTTGGCGGAGTAGTAGTCATGATAGGATTATCCGGTGGGAGTAGGACTTACTTGTGAGGCTGGGGTTCCGAGCGCAACAGTTCCCGAACTACATTGCCACCGTCGTTATTTTTACATGGCTCATGGCCCCTCTAACGATGATTCTCATAGTCCTTGCCTTTATACCATGGCAAGGTTATTGGAGTCTGCGGTGGGAATTGTATACATCGGACTCCACATCTAGCTCATTGTGCTTATATGTCGGACCTAGCCTCTCTCCCACTAGTCGATCCGATCCAATTTCGAGAATAAACGGCTAGTTAGGTTTGACTCTATCGGCTCGGCTCGATTTAGTACGGTATCTCGGACTCGGAACTTTCATTAGGACAAGTCTTTGACCACCAGACGGGGTCATTTTGACCATCTCGGTTTACTTGGTGCATTCGAGTTTGGTTTAATTGGTCATTGAATGTCTTTTCAGTTTGGTCATCAATATATTTATCATTATGGTTCTCTCACTTTTTCAGTACATTTAAAGTATCGACGCATACTTTTATGTTGTATCATTTCATAAAAAATACGGTCGCGGTTCTCGAACCATTGCCAGATAGCGATTTTGTTTGGATCTCTCTATCAACATTAGCGAGTGTAGAGTCATCATATTCAAAGGAGCATTATTTCATTCATTTTGATTTTCTTCTGAAGTATCATTTAGACTTAGACTTAGCTTGGTGGCTTGTCCTAGCAACTCCTCGGTTAGATGGCGTTCAGACACAAGCTTGATTTCAGATTCGTAGATATTTTAAATCTCTATATTCCAGTTTTTAATTTTCATAAATGTTATTATGTATTATTTCAAATCTTCCCTCTATGCATGTTTCACTCAGAATACCAATATTTGATAGACCAAGGAGTTGAGTTAGGGTTACACAGCTGACTCCAAGTGCAGTGTTTCATCGAGGTACGGACTCGATGACACACCTAGATGAGACCCATGGCCAGCTTGAGAGAAAACAAGAAAACCTTACCCAAGTAACATAATAAGTCATTGGTGACTCTTCAAGTGACCTAAGCTGAGCCGTTATGTGACTCATTAAGTGGAAAAAGGTTGTGTAAAAGTTTAGTTTAAGAGAGTCGTAACGAGCGGTGAAGTGATCCGTTAAATGTCTCATGATAAATCGATAGAGGTAAGGCATCAATGAAAATATCAAACAATTGGATAATCTCCCGGTGGTAATGGATCATAGGTGACATTGGCCAAGTTTCCTAACGGTTCGTCGGGTCATGTTGTGTCGGTCGGTGTAGTCTTTTGGTCGTGTTATTAAGGGTGTTTGAAATTTATAAGTTCCTAACTTCTAAACTAAGTCATTTAAAGCTCCTAAAAGGTTTTAAGGGGTTTTATTCATCTAAACCCTCATTCTCCTAACACACTGTAAGTGAAGATCAAATCCCTCAAAGAAGGTAGGGTTCTTTGTAGTCTTCCCATTAATTCCTTTGGGTCTCCAATCAAGTTAAAGATTTTTCATCTCTAGAGGTATGTAGGGTTATGAATAGGGAAATTTTTTCCACCCTCATGTCAAAATTCATTATTTCTACTCTCCAAGCATGATATGTTGAAATTCTAGGGTTAGATCTAATTCTCAAGAAATCTCTTATGATCTCTTATTAATTCAAATTTATTATAGAATAAAATTCATGATTTATGATTATGATTGCTTATTTTCTACTAAGTCTCTCATGGATCTATACTTTCAAGTTTTTAATTTTCCCAATTATGAATGATTTTAAGAATTTCAAACTTATGACCCTATGATTTCAATTATGACTAACTATTCAAGCATGTATGATTTTCATGACACTCAAATTTATTTATAATGGACAACTGATGGAATTATTCTCATGAATACCTCATGTATGTCAAGTATGTTTAAAATTTCATGATTTAGACAAGTCCATGCAAGATCAAGAATGTTTTCACAATAATAATTATGAGTCATGTGTATGTTTTGGGAGTAGTGTCAAGCACCAAGTAGGTGGGGGTTTAGGCAAACTTCCAGAGTGTCATAACTACATGCTACCATAGGTATCTATTCATGTTCAAGCTAGTGTAGAGTTCACGAGTAATATCACGCCTTAATCATTCCCTTGCCTTTGCAAGCTTAGGGCAGCTCCGCCCACTTGGCGATATAGTTAGGGGCATACGTAAGCTCTATCATGATGGTGATAGTTGAACCAAAGCCTCCATTGTTCCTCATATTTAAGTTACTCGTGTTCATGACCTATGATACTATATTTCATAGCATATTTGACCCATGGATTAGTTTATGAGTTTTCACTTTAGATTTCAAGTACGGTACATTTATATGATTTCTATTTTCTAAACATTGGGTCGTATGCTTCATCCTATGATGAATATCTCATGATTATGATTAATTACGGAATATGGTGTTTAGCACGTCGCTCCCTTACACTCATGTTCTATCTTGTTTTACTGCCAGCGATTTCATACTATCGTTTACTAGCATGTTTTACTTTCTCTAAGTACCCAGTATATTCAAAGTAGCCCATACTCTATGCTATATATCTCATAATATAGGTTGTTGTGGAGTCTCAGTCCCAATTTAAGTTCGCTCCTGCTTCAGTGTAGTACCATCCCGGTTTTTGGTGAGTCCTCATGATTCGGGGACGGCAGTTTAGTACATGTCTCTTTCTTATGTCTTTTAGTTTTATATTAGCGAGCTAGTTGGGGTGTTGTCAGAATCATCTCATCATATTTTTAGAGGCTTTTCGAGATGGTTATGTACGGATGATTGATGTTATTGACTCGTTGACTACATGGTTTTAAGATATGCGAGACTTAAAACACATGTGTTCAAGTTTATTTATACTTTAAATATGCTCTCTTTCATTCATTATGTTTCATGGGTTTTCTTGGGCCATTCGTGGTTCTGAGTCCCATGACTCGATGGGAGTCCACACTCGGGTTCTAACAAACTTGGTATCAAAGCATTAGGTTTAGAATTGTATCCTAATATTTTAGTGCTAAGTAGAGTCTTTCCATGGGTATAAAGCGTGTCACACATATGGGAAAGGTACTACAAGACATTTTAGAAATTTCCCTTCTTTCATGAATTATGTCGTGCGATGAACTGTCCATCATCTTAAATAGGGTACTCGATTAAAGATCATTTCAAAAAGGGACTTGTACAGTGAAGCTTAGCACGGCCTTTCACGGTAAACGGATGTTCGAGGCCAAGTGGACCATTCGGAATATAGAGAGTTATGTTGAGGAAATTGCATGATTAATTTCAAAGGTAGTTGGGATGACCACTTACCTCTCATTGAGTTGCTTACAATAGATTTATCACTCCGGCATTCACTGGCTCCATTAGGCTGCTTTATAGGTGGAGATGTAGATCACGTATTGGATGGTTCGGGGTAGGTAAGGCTACATTGATAAGGCCAAACTCAGTTCATGAGGCTTTGGAGAAATTTTAGCTTATTAGAGAAAGCATGAAAATAGCATAGAGCCATCAAATATCTTATGTGAACTTTAAGAGGAAAGCTTGAGTTTGAGGTTGGTGATTGGGTGTTTGAAGGTGTCTCCTATGAAGGGAGTTAAGAGGTTTGGCAAGAAGAAAGGAAAATTGCTTAATCACGATATTTCGAGACCTTAGAGGATTACAAGTGAGTTGGCAGGTGGCATAGGAGCTGGAGCTACCCGGGGGAGTTATCTTGATTGCACCTAGTTTTCCATAATACGTGTTGAAAAAAGTGCATTGGTGATCCGATTTTAGTTATTCGGTAGAAATCATTGGTGTGAAGAATAGCCTTACCGTTAAGGAAGTTACGATGGGAGATCCTTGATCTTCAGGTTCAAAAGTTGAGAAACCAGAAGGTTGCTTCAGTGAAGGCTTTGTGCTGGAGAAATCCAACTAGTTGAGGGCTACATAGGAAGCCGAAGCATATATGATAACAGATACACCGCATCTTTACCTTGACTACATTTGGCGCCAGACTAGTTCCCTCCTTAGTACTTTAGTTAGTTTCATGTCAAGTTCATGTCTCTCGGTTTCCTTTTATTTCATTGTATACATGTGTTTCATGAATTTAGTTTAGTCATGTACTTTTGATGCAGAGTCGATCCTCCGTCGAGTTTGGTATGGTTATTCAATTGGGATTATAGTTATTTCCCTAGCCTTCCATATACTTAATCTACACATTCCAAGGATAAATGTTCCCAAGGGAGATAATATAACACCCAAAACTCTCTAAGATCATACTCGAGGACTAAAATAGAAAAATAAGAAAACCCTACGAGGTCACGGGAATGAGTCCTTTGTGGTGACTTGTGAAGTGACATGATGGGTCATTATATGACCGTTAAGAGGTAGGAAAGTTGATGGAAGTTGAGTTTCAAATAGTCATAATGAAAGGTGAAGTGACCTATTAAGTGTCATGAAAAATGTCGTTAAGTGGAGCGTCAAAAGAAGATCAGAAAATTGGAGAAAATCCCAGTGGTAACGAATCATGGGTGACGACCCATCAAGTTTCCTAACGGGTTGTTGGGTCATCCGTTGGAGATACGCGAGTGTGATTTTTCGGTTGGAGTTATTAAGGATGCTATAGTAATTTTAAGTTTCTTACCTCTAAACTAAGTCATTTTAAACTCCTAAAGGGTGTCTTGAGGAGTTTAATTTAACCCTAAACCCTAATTCTACTCCAGAAAGTGTCACGGCCCAAACGTAGACCTGGGTGTAGACACGGGACAGTAGGCCACAGAGACCCTAAGTCGACCCATGGCATGAGAATACATCTAATTAAATCACATGATTGGAAGACTTAATATAAAGAGGACGTAAGCATGTCATAACAACGAAGAAAAGACAATACATGATCAGGACATTGTAGTTTGAGTACAATTTATAGTACGAAAAGCCTCTAATCATGAAAGGCGGGTTGATGGGTAACTCCCAGCTAATCAACAATTACGGCGAAAGAAAAGCATGAGAGTCTAAACATATGGCCCTCGGAACATGAGGACTCACCAAATAAGTGGTAACAATCTTAGAAGCACTGCGAGAAGGGTGAGCACGAAAGTCGGGTCTTTGTATCATGAAGCCGTCTGACATAGAAAGTATGCGGTCGATGCATTGGAATATACTAAGTAAGCAAGGTAAGTAAATGGACATTAAACATATAAAACTCATAAATATTCGTAAGAGTAGGGCATCATGCCGTATCTTAAACATCATAACATGACATAAGGGTCGAGGCTTTCAAAACATTGTTGATGCAATCGTAATCATAATCATAAAAGGAAAGCTTTTATTAGACATGAATTGAGCCAATATATATGTCTTAACATGTATAAATGTGAGGAACAACGGGAGATTCTCTTAGCAGAGCATTACCCCATCGAGAGCACACATGAAGCTCGACTTGTAACCTGAGTCGGGAGGTGTTCGTACCTTGCCAAGGGTAGAACCATGAAAGTGTGTCTCGGCCTATGAAAAGGGCCATTTGGGTCGGTGACTATCATGAAAGGGTCCCAAACAAACATACGGTGGCATCAGTTCATGAGATTAAGGCCCAACGACCCAGGAAGCCTACTCGGTGTTTGATACTACTCTCAAACATATATAGTGCTCATAATAATACATACATGAGATTATGGGATAGTTTAGATCATGATAATCGTAAACATGCTTGAGCATAAGTGATCTAGCCGTACATGAGGCATGGGTTGGCCAAAAAACACCAATCATGATTAATAGGATTCGCACATACTTATAGATCATTCATATAACTTGAATTTCATAAAATCATAATGGGTAACATAATAATTTCATAATTCTAAACATAATTCAGGTTGGGCTCATAAAGAAATTCGATGGAATAATAGATCATAAATCGATTCATCATGGGAAATGCACAATTAAGCCTAATTGTTTAAGAAATTGAATCAACAATATTATAATCAATTTAAATTTCAAAAGATGATCAAAATCCATAGGTTGTGATAATATTTCCAAAATCACAAAACTCATAATTAAATCATTAGTTTTTCATATAAATCGAATACAAAACCCCATGAGTTTTTAGTAAATTTTAAGTAAAATCATAGAGTAGGAGCATGGGTGTGGAAGAATTCAACCATTGATGACCTTACATACCTAGGGTAGTTGATTCTCAACTTTCCTAGATTGCCTAAGAAGAAATTGAGGAAGAACACCGCGTCACACCTTCTAATCTCCTCTATATACTCTTGCACGCATGAATAAGGCTTAACATTAACTTAACCCCCTTAAAAGACCATTAGGACCTTAAATGGCCGTAGTTTAGCCCTTAGGAATTTAGGAATTCTGAAAACACCCTTACTTAAATCATGAGATTTTCTTGTGTCGATCCCCACAGTATTTGGGCGACTATCGCCGGGGACCACGACTCATGGCCTTGGGTCATGGGTATACTGCCATAATTCACCTAGGGACCCCCGCGAAGGACACCCACGAATCATGGTGGGTGACCACGAGTCTATATTGCCTAACCAAGCTCAAGGGACCCCACAAATTGTGGTGGTGACCCGACAGTGGTCACCACCCATGGTCCCTGCCTCAAATCCTAGCCATGTATTCAATCCTCGCCACGGGTAGTGATCTTGGGAGCGTTCATGCCAAGTGATACTCAAAGGCTTCATTTCTTCTTGTTAATCTATTGTTATCATGTACATTCTCATGTGATTCTTAGTTAAATGTGAAATTTATACTAATCAACATGATTAGTGTTGTTTTTGCGGGTAGAAGGAATTTTGGAAAGTAATCTACAAGTTGGTGAAGTGCGGAAATGGACTTGGAAGCAAGAAGTAGAAGTTGTTGACAAGGGAAGCGGAAAAATAGGGGCTCCGCGATGGCGTGTCACGCTACCATCGCGGAGGCATTACTGGGATGATTAAATTATGTCAAATTCCAGTGGAGGATTCGCGTTACCTGGTAGCACGAGAGCGGTGCTCCGCGTGCACTTTCCGTGTCATGTTGGAGTGTGCCACGGAACCTCGAAGTTCCGATGGAAGAAGTGCTGTGATATCAGAGTAGCACGGATGCAAGGCTGCAGCCACATGTCGTGCATCGAGGTGCCGATTACAGATGAGTTCCGGTGCGGGTCGCGATAGCCGTGGCCGTTGAGGAGGGAGTGCTTAACGTACACTCGCCACATTGTTAGGAAAAATTCTCAATAGTATAAATAGCACACTTGGGTTTTATTTAAACATTCCGACTTTGTTGAGCAAGAACGTGGGTAGAGCGGTTGAGAGGACGAAAATTCTAAGGTTATTCTCTTCCTTTTCTCTTTAATTTCAATTGCTTAGCATGAATTCTACTTATTTGAAGATGTTTAATTCAAAATTGAGTGGCTAATTCACCTCTTGCTAAGGTTAAGGATAATTGTAGAGGATTGTAATTATTGATCATTTCGTTTTCATCTTTTCTTCAATGGTTGTTCTATCTTTTCTTGTTCTTGCAATAATGTTTGGCCAATGTTAATGTATATCTTAGAAATCCAATTTTGCTTATGAAAAGGAAGAAATTGGAAACTTGTGAATTGGTAGGATATGACTTTTCTTAGCTAAGAAAATTGAGAAAGATTTATGTTTAGAATAGAAATATATACGAAAGTCTTATTAGTCATTTTTGGAATCGGTTATGTATGGCTAGAGTGAGATTCTTATATCACGAAACGTAGAATGAGTTTTCGTGATTCTTTAATTGGATAGAAGTCGAAAGATCCAATCCGTAGGCAATTAATTCGACTAGGAAGCTGAATAGAAAGATTAGGCTGAATTGAATTAAGAAACTACATCCCTGCATGCTTGCCTTAACCTCAGCTTGTTCATTGCTATTGTTCAAACTTCAAGTTATAATCTTGATTTAGATTCTTATTACTTGTGTCTTAACTCATAAAACATTAATTGTTTGGTTGTCTACATTCATAGAGATTCACTAACGCTTAGGTTAATTACTCACGAAACGTTCGGTCCTGTGGAATTGATAGTTGAAATAAAGCCACTTTACTACTTGTCGACCACAAGCACCTGCGTGTAGTTTTGCGTCGAACAAGTTTTTGGGCGCCGTTCTTAGGGGGACTAGCAATTGGTAAATTTATTTTCTTAGTGTTGGTTTACCAAATTCAATATAAGTGTTGACAACTTGATCTTAGCCTTTCTCTTGTAGGTATTGAATTTTTGAACGGCGGCAAGATAAGGAGTTGGTAGGATTCATTTCATAGGCGGAGAAAATTTCTTCGCCAAAGAAGGGAAGCTCTACAGAGAAGAAGTTGCCGGTTGCTAAGGCAGCAGTGCAGGAGCGACAACGAATCACGCTTGTGAGGCGGTTTTAGTGCCAGAAGAGATGGCAACAAGGCAGGTCCCACGAAGTGTGATCCCACATGCAAATAATATTACCTCCAGTGACCATGGGACCCGGGCGGGAGGGAGGTTCGATATTAAGCGAGAAATGTTGCAATTGTTGCACACCAATGGGAAATTTCTGGAGTCTCCCTCTTGAGATCCACAAAAACATCTCCAAATCTTTTGGAGATAAGTGACTTACATTCCCGTGGGTATCATCGACTATGTGAGGCTTACATTATTCCCGTTCTCATTATTGAGACGAAGAGGTGGTTGAAAATTTGAACCACCTAATTCCTATCACTACTTGGGATGATCTTGCAAGGAAGTTTTTGATACGTTCTTTCCGTCACAGGGCTTGACCATACTTAGATGTAAGATTCTAAGTTTCAAACGGAGAGAGGGTGAGAATTTGTATCAAGCTTGGGAGGTTCAAGTCAATGTTAAGAGATTGTCCTCGTCGTCACGATCCAATGATGTGTTAGTGCATACATTCGTGAGGAGTTTGGAACCACATACTAAAATTTTGTTGGACTCGAAGCGAATTGGGGCGGGCGTTGGAGAAGACTTATGAGGAGCTTGACACTTTGTCAAACCGTATTTCACGAAATCCCGAGAGATAGAATGCGGATTCAACTCGAGGAGGAACAAGGGAAAGCGGCATGAGTTTTTGAGGTAGATGGTTTTACGGCTATCATTGCACGGATAAACTGCGTTGCAATCAACTCAACACCCCACTTCGACGTATGAGTTTGAATCAAAGCACGACCCAGGAAATCGTGCGGTTGTGGTATGGTGTGAAGTATGTGGGAGTAGTAGACACTCGAGCGAGTGTTGTGGTTCCAATCCGGACTCGGTAAAAATTTTGTTGGGAACATCCCGAAGCGAATAATAATCAACGGTATAACGTGATTACAACCCAAATTGGAGGAATCATCAGAATTTTTTCTTGGGGAGTAATAACCATCAAGGAAAGAGTTTGAATCGGGCATGTAGAGAAATCAAGGCGTAGTTTTCACTCTGTCTGAGCGAAACAATGCACCTCGCCATGCCCAGCAATGCCGAGGATATGTTCAAAACAATAATAGCTTCAACCCAGCGCGGATGCGGGGGCGGTGTAAGTAGCAGCGGCATGAAAAATCGGTAGTTAGCTACAAAGGCGTTAGAGTATCGGTTTGGACGGTTAGGCTGGAGCACAAACACCGAGGCCGGGGAGGACTACCGAGCAATCGCGACAAATCCCAAGCTGAGTCCCGATGCGGTTACAACGAGGAGTTGCATTCAACTTAATGAGGCGGAGCAGGAAAGACCACCTCAAAAATGCAGGCCAGAGTGTAAAAAGATGGGGAACAGTGAAGTGAGGGGAAGGAAAAGGCGAGTGAGATAGAAAGACCACCACCCGTTCCTCGGACATTAAGAAGCACAAGGAAGAAGCTTGCTTTAAGAAATTCATGGAAGTGCTGAAACGGTACATATTAATTTACGCTTTGGTTTATGTTTTACGAGGGGAGTGCCAAAATATGCCAAGTACATGAAGGACATCGTAGCAAATAAAAGCGAGATTGACGGAGTATGCTACGGTGGTGCTTCTGCGGGAGTTCACCTCAGAATACGAGACGGGTTGGAGATAAACCTCAACGATCACGGGAGCTTTACCATTCGAGATTACAATCGGGCAATGTATTTGAGCTCGCGGGTTATGTATTTAGGGCAAGCATAAACTTGATACCGTATCGTGTTCAAGTAGAAGTGGCGGCCACTAGACCAACTACGCTTGATCTTACGGCTAGTTGGCCCGTTTTTAGCCGAACCAGATGGTATTGTAGAGGATGTGCTAGTGCAAGTGGGCTCCCTCATTTTTCTGGTGGATTTATTATCTTGGATTTCGAGTCGGATGCGGAAGTCCCATTTATTTACGGAGCGTCCTTTCTTGGCAATCGGGCGAGAGCTTTGGTGATGTGGATCTTGGGCAGCTAACCATGCGACACATGATAAAGTACAAGTTTTTGATGTACAAGGCCATGACTTCCCGGCCATTTATGAAGAGCTATCGGCTGTCCAATGTGCTAAATCGGGAAGCAATTCTTTAGATTGTTGACTCACGGGACCCATTAAGAGAGCCTTGATGAGCTCCAATCATTTATGATACATTGCTACGTATGAGATGGTGCGAGACGTAGGCAGGCCAAAATGGTTTCCCCGGTAGCAAGAATTTGCGCCATTGATGAGGTCCTTGGAACCATTGCCAAAGCCATCAATTGAGGAGGCACCAAAATTGGAGTTGAAGACCTTGCCTCCACATCGAAGTATGTATTTACGGGGAAGATGACACCTTTCCGGTCATTATTTATGGTAGCGGAGAGCCAAGTGAAAGATGCATTGGTGGTTCTCAAGGCGGAAGAAAGCAATGGGATGGCAAATGTGGACATCGGAGAATTAGTCCGGCTTTTTCACAAACAAGATTTTTATGGAAGAAGGATCCAAGCCAGCGCACAACATCGGCGGAGGTTGGTCAGGTGATGAAGGATGTAGTTGGAAGGGGAAGTGATCAAGTGACTTGATGCAAGTGTGGTATATCCCATTTCGAGGCAGTGAATAGGTGCTTGAGTTCGGTGTGTTCCCCAAGAAAGGAGGGATGACCGTGTTCACCAACGAAAAGAATGGCTGATTTCCCTGCCTTGATCTGAGCTGGCGAATTTTCATGGATTACAGGAAGCTCAATAAGGCCACGAGGAAAGATCATTATCCTATCCCATTTATTGATCAGATTTTGGACGGTTGGCAGGTTCAAGAATACTATTATTTTCTTGATGGATATTCGCTATAATCAAATAGCCATAGCATAGGAGGATCACGAGAAAACCACTTTTACATGTCCTTATGGGATATATTCTTTCAAGCGGATGCCATTTGGTCTATGCAATGCACACGATACATTCTGGATATACATGATGGCAATCTTTAGTGATATGGTGGAAGATTTTGTCAAAGGTATTTATGGATGATTTTTTGTTTCGGTAATTCATTTTGCTACTTGTTGCGGGAATCTTGACGGGGTGCTAGCTCGATGTGAAGACTCTCTAACCTTGTACTCAACTTGGGAGAAATGTCATTTCTAGTCAAAGGAGAATTATTGTCCTTGGCCATAAGGTGTCATGCAATGGGTTGGAAGTCGATCGTGCAAAGATAGAAGTGATCGAAAAGCTACCACCACCGGTGTCGATGAAGGGTGTTCATAGTTTTCTCGGACATGAAGGGTTCTACAGAAGGTTCATCAAGAACTTCTCAAAAAATTTCTAGACCAATATATTTAGTTTGCTAGAAAAGAGGTGAACTTTGAGTTTTACGAGGATTGTGTTAAAACATTCGAGGAGCTAAAAACGAAAGCTAGTAGAAGCGCCTATTCTCATTTCTCAGTTAGGAGAAACCATTTTGAATTATGTGTGATACAGCGCGTGGCTGTAGGAGTTGTATTGGGGCATTGGAGGAATAAAAATTTTCATTCCATTTTATTATGCAAGCAAAACACTTGGCGCAGCCCAAGTCAATTATACGATCACGGAAAAGTACTAGCATTGGTGTTTGTATTTGATATATTCGGGTCCTACCTAGTGGGGTTTCTAAAGTAGTGGTGTATAATGATCATACATGTTTGGTCTCTGTTTGGCAAGAAGGATGAAAAACCCAGACTAATCGGATGGATATTGTTGCTACAAAGTTAGACCCTAAAGAAGATTCGGGACGAAATGGGGCCAGAGAATCAAGTGGAACCTCACCTATCACGATTGGAAAGTCGTTTGCATGTGAAGGAAGGTGATAGTACCAAAGAAGGTTCCCGGATGAATAGCTCTTGGTAATAAGGAAGCTGAAATCCTTGGTATGCAAATATTGTGAACTTGTAGTAGAGTGGAGTCTACCCACGGAGGCTGTAGCTCCGCGAAAGAAAGAAGTTGAGACATGATTGCAGTTATTACATATAGGATGGCCGTATCTGTTTAAGCGAGGTGGATCAGTGATGAATATTACATCCCGAAGGCAGTTGCGAAGTATTGAATTTATGCTCGCCGTTTTGTAAGGAGAAGGCACCACGGAGGCGGCGGACGGCTCACGAGGTGTTACGGTCGAGTTTCTTTTGGCCTACCATTTGTTTGAGATTCTATATCATATGTAAAAAAGTGTGATAGATGCAAAACGGCGAATTGGTAGAAGAGGAGATGCCAGCTGCGGCGAGATATTAAGTGGAAATTTTTATGTATGGGAATAGACTTCATGGGCCCGTTCCCACCGTCATTTGGTAATCATTACATCTTGGTAGCAGTTGACTATGTATCTAAGTGGGTCGAGGCAACGGTTTGTCCGAGGCAACAACAAGGTGGTGACAGAAACTTGTGAATGACGGAAATTTTCTAGGTTCGAGACACCCCAGGCAATATCGGTGATGGAGGGGCTCATTTTGTGAATGCGAGTTCCGGGGAACTTGCTAGCTAAGTATGGGGTGCGCTGCAAGGTAGCAAAATCATATCATCCCCAAACTAGTGGGCAAGTGGAGGTGTCAAACGAGAGAGATAAGCGAGATTCTATAGAAGACGGTGAATGCACAATGAATTGATTGATCAAGACTTGGCGATGCGTTGTGGGCTTATAGAGCTGCATACAAGACACCATTGGGACTTCTCCATACAGTTGGTACATGGAAAGGCATGTCATGCAACAATGGAGAGTGAACGTCGAGCTTTTGGGCCGTGAGAAAGTGAACATGGATCCAGAATCTTGCGGGGAAGAAGAGGTTGATGCAACTCAGCGAACTAGATGAGTTTCGATGGCATGCCTATGACAGTGCCAAATGCTACAAGTGAAAACTAAAAGGTTGCACGACCCAGGCATATGGTGCATGGGATCTTTGAGCCGGGGCAGAAAGTGTTGTTATTTAGCACTTTCGAGTTAGAGCTTTTCCCGGGTAAGTTGCGGTCAAGTGGTGGGGGCAGTTTGATGGAAGATGGCCACACAGGGCAATGGAATTGTGGCAAGAAGATTGAAGTGCCACAATTTTGAGTGAACGAACATGATAGCAAGCATTATTGGGGTGAGGAGGTTATTCGAAGGCGTCCATCACTTTAAAAGATGATTGAGAATGAATAGCGTCGAGCATGATAGTAAATGGGCGTTGCACGGGAGGCGGCCGTAGATGTGTTGTAATAGAAAGAGTAGGATTATTTGGGGAAAAAAAGAAAAAAAAAACAAAGAAAAAGAAAAATAAAAATTGTTGCGTTGCAACCTATGATTTCTAACTAATTTCTTGGTGAAATGATTTTAGGTGGAGCAGAGGCAAACATAAAAAAAACACAAAAAAAATCAAGGTAAGAAAATAAAAAATTTGACACATTCGGTAGGCCTGCGTGGCTCAGGTGTCACGGAGGAGGCCTACTGCGTTACCCTCAGACGACACGTTGAAGTTCATTAGGGATTTTTAAGAATTCCCGAACAACTGCGTGGCTCCGTGTCACGGAGCGGTGCTGCGTTACCCTAGTGACACGTTGAGGTTTTATTGCGTCGGGTCACCTTGGGTCACGAGGTAACTGCGCGAAAAACTCATTTAACCCCAATTTCCTTCATTTTTCCCTATTCTCTCATTTCCTCCAGGGACCCACACCCCAAAATTCCCTTCTCTCCCAACATGCAGTTTAGTGATCAAATTTCTTTGAGTTTTCAATTTCATCGAAGTAAGGTAATAATTTCTTGAATTTTTTCCTTATCATTGCTCAAATTTTCGATTCTTGAACATGTTTTGTGGTTAAACCTTGCCCTAAGTGAGAAATAAGCCTAAAATCAATTGAGTTGATTGAATGATGTTCATAGTATGTCGTTGTGAGTAGATTAACGCAATGATTGCATGATTATTGCAATTCTTACGATATTGTTTGCTAGGGTTGAGGATTGAAAGGAAGGGACAAAATGCATGAAAATGTTGATAAATTGGGTTGTGCATATTTGTTTGAAGTGAAATGTAATATGAGTGTGTGAATTTGCTAAGATAGGAGAGATTTTAAGGAGAATTCAAATGGGAGAATTACAAGTTGTTGTGAAAAAATTGCAAAAGTGTTAATGATGATGTAATTGAATCGATAAGAAATTTTTATTCATTGTACGAAGTCGTGAGTAGTAAGTAATTGTTCCATCGATTTATATGAATGCACTAAAAGCATGTTGAATGCTAAGAATGGAAAAATGATGAATGTCTTGTCGGGTGTGTTGATTGCGGCTAAAGACTAAGTGTAGGGTGATCAATTAAACCCAACCTTAGATTTAGCTAATTATGACTTGAATAACATTGGGGTATGTTTGAATGTACGGGAACAATGTCGAAAACTGAGACAAAAGGAAAGGCGCATCCACATGGGGCGCCAGCAGGAGGTAAGGTGGGGCAGCCGGTTCCGGCGGCTTGCAGCCCGGTTCCTAGAGAACCTTTCAAGCTGATATGGAATAAGATGGGTAGTGATGAGGGGAAGAAGTGGTATTCTAAACATAAAGACACTAAATACTTCGGAGGAGTAGATAGCACGGGAACCAGCACGGGAATTCCTCACAGTTTACGGGATTTGACAACTGCTAGGCTAAACTTCATTTTGAAGAACCCGGTGCAAATCTCAAATCTTATCCAGGATTACATGCCCAGCGGAACAGACCCTGCGGCCGCACCATAAAAATCGGAGGGTTGGTTGTCACCTTTGAACCCATCATTTGAATGCGATCACAGGGGGTGCGGAGACATGATGCTCATGTCCTCCGTCGGGCTGAACATCACTCCACCTTCCGCGGACATCGAGACGCACATGAGCAGATCAACGGCCCGAGTGAGGTAGGCTTTTAAGAGGGCTACCATCAGACATTACCCTATTCTAAGATGAGCAGGGGAGGGGGCTAGGATATTGTTGAAGATTGTTTGTTCGTGCCGATCTCGGGGGTGCCCACACCATGTTGATGTCACAGAGATAGAGTTATCCCAGTTTCTGCTTAGCGATGAAGGGCTTGAAATCAATGTTGGGGCAGTTATCATCTCGCCATGAAGAGGCGACTACATGGAACATAGATCTGAGTTTGGTATTACATTTCACTTTCTTGAGGGCACGATATTGAGGAGGAGGCCACTGAATTACATCCCTCGGATTGACAGGCGTGCCTTGGATGTCACCAAAGCCAAGGCACCTTACACTACTTAAGGGCCGGTGCTCACCGGCGAGC
Source organism: Datura stramonium (assembly GCA_018107945.1). Lineage (NCBI taxonomy): Eukaryota > Viridiplantae > Streptophyta > Magnoliopsida > Solanales > Solanaceae > Datura > Datura stramonium. The sequence continues at coordinate 30,910 of JACEIK010007578.1, read as the reverse complement.
GAAATGCTCGAGATAGTCGATGTAGCGCATGTATGCAGGGATTACGGAAGGAAATATTGCGGTGCGCATTAGTGAAGGCCCACAACGGAGGATGAGTTGTGGCCGAGTCAAGTTTGGATTACTCATTCCGCGAAGAATGCCCGGGCTTTATAAAGTGGGGCCCGCATTTGTAGAGCCGTGGATTATGATGTCCCTTCTGGAGTAGGGAGCACGCGGGAGGACTCGGATGTTGAGTCGAGACGCGAGGACCGGCGGGGGCGATTACATTATGAGAGACGAAGCAACTGTCACATGATAGAGAATTGAATACTTTGATTGATGGGGAGTTTCACCACCCAACCTTTGTGATATTTTGCAATTATGCTTGAACACTTTGGGGGCGAGTGTTCGGATTAGTGTGGGGTAGAGGAGTAGTTAGGTGCTATTGTTTGTTTTATGTTTGTTTGTTGTGAATATGCTAATTGTGACCCTGACTCCGTGTTTCGTGTTTTGTAATTAATGTTGGTGTTGTAATGAATCTTGGTGCTGTTGTGTGTGATGTGTAAATATTTTCAATTATATCTTTACCATTTTCTATCAAAAATTTTTTATTTAGAAATTTTATGTGTTGGGTTTCTAGGTTTTAGTTTTGGTGCTTTCACGAGAATAGTCCCATTGAATCGACGTCATAGATAGCGATTGTTCCCTATGATGGATGGATGACGGCCTTCTTAAGGAAATGTAATTCGATAGGAGTAGTTTTTTTCTTTTTTTCTTCTTTCTTTTGTTTGTTTCCCCAAAATGTGTCGCTAATTAATGGTTCGAATTCTTGTTTCACGTGTTACATGTTTGTAAGATGCAAAGGTGATTCGTATGAAAGCATGCAAATGTGTTAAAAACGTGTTAAGATACCTAGGCCATAGAATTTGATTGATGTGATCGAGACTTAATATTGAATTATTGTAATTAGTTGATTGAAGAGTTTGTGAATATGTCTTAAGTTGAGCATGTGCAATGAGTGTGGTGAAGTTGACTATTCCATGCTATTGTGAAGTACATAGAACTTGTCTGGTGTATATACTAAGCGAAATGAAGGATGTGGATTGTAGGAATTTCTTTGAATAAGCGAAAGTTTCTCCCTTATCATACCTACCTTGAATGTTATATCTTAGTTAGCCCCATTGAGCCTTTAGCCTATTCTTTGAGAGGTACAAGCCGAGCTTAATCCCTTCTTTTCATTGGCCAGTGAATTTGATCCAAAACTCTTAGCGCTTAGAAAAATAATTTTACTAAAGTGTAAAAGGAGTGAAGTGTGAAATGGAAGGGAAAGAGTAGTTGTGGAAGTTAAGAAAGGACAAAGGTGCAATTGTTGAAATTGATTAATTAATAGTAGAGAGTAAGAAAATCAATGAATGAAAAAAAAGATGCATAAATACTCTTTGCTATTAAGTCGAGTGTGCTTAAAGAAATGGGAACAAAAACAAAGAAGAAAATTCAAGAATGAGAGGATGGAGGAAGAATCAATGCTCGTAATGAAGGTGGTGGGATGTATTCTGAAAAGCGCTTAGGGAAGCTAGTTGCTATTATTTGTTAGCCACGGTATTTACTAGTTCCTTAGCTTACATTCTGACTCATTAAGTCCTACGTGATCTTACATGCGTAATATATTAGTGGGTAAAACACTAGAGGCAAGCTTATGGGTGACATGATGCATGTGAATTCTTTGGGAGCGGCGAAATCATATTCGTATACCCCTACACGTAGTGCTTGGAAATCTTATATTGGCAAATGGTGTAATTCTCTTTGTGTTGTGAGGGCACATGCTTGGCAAGAGATAAAGTGATTATGTCGGATATGTCTTGATCGATTGAGATTTGCATGAGTTTGCCAAGATCGAGAATCGATTCTTGAGGTTAGGATGTCTTAATGTGGTGTACTTCATTGTATTGATGAAACCATGCATGTTTTCTTGATGATTTGTTATCTTAAATAATTTGTATAGTTGTAGCTTGAATGGTGAACAAACTAGCTATCAGCGGAGTTTAAATTGCATGAGATGTAGAGTATTGTTCGAGGGCAGACAAGGTTTTAAGTGTGGGGTCGGTGATCTTAGAATAGAATTTCTTGCCCAAGTGATACTCAAATGCTTCATTTCTACTTGTTTATCTATTGTTATGTGTACATTCTCATGTGATTCTTAGTTAAATGTGAAATTATACTAGCTTGCAACATGATTAGTGTTATTTTGCAAGTAGAAGGAATTTTTACAAGCTAATCTACAAGTTGGTGAAGTGTGAGGAATGGACTTGGAAATAATGAGTGAAGTTGACAAGGGAAAGTGACAAAAATAGGGGCTCATGATAGCGTCGTGTCACGCTACCATCGCGGAGGCATTCTGCACAGGATGATTAAATTATGTCCAAATTCCAGTGGAGGTTAAAATTGTTACCTCGTGGCACGGAGGGCTGTGCTCCGCGGTGCACTCCGTGTCACGTGAGTGTATTACATGGGCAAGAAAGTTCCCGGTGAAGGTGCGCTGATAGCAGTGGCACGAGAAAGGCTACACGATACATGTCGTGCCACGCGAAGAGTGCGATTACACAGGTAGAGTTCCAGTGGGGGTGCGATAGCCCAAGTGGCATAGAGGAGTGCTGCGATACACTGCATTGCCACATTTCTTATTATTCGGAAAAATTCTCAATAGTATAAATAGCAAGCTTAGATTTTATTTTAAACATTCGACTTGGTTGAGCAGAACGTGGGTAGCAGGCGGTTTAAGGGCGAAAATTCTAGGGTTAGTCTCTTCCTTTTTCTCTTTAATTTCAGTACTTTTATGAATTCTACTTATTTGAAGATGTTTAATACACAAATGTGTGGCTAATTCACCTCTTCTTTGAGTTAAGGATAATTGTAGAGGATTGTAATTATTGATCATTTCGGTTTTCATTTTCTTCAATGGTTGTTCTATAATTCTTGTTTCTTTGCATTAATGTTTGGCCAATATTGTGTATATCTTAGAAATCAATTTTGCTTACGAAAATGAAAGGATTTGAATGAGATTGTGAATTGGTAGGATATGACTTTTCTTAGTAGAAAATTGAGAAAAGATTTACGTATATACGAAAGTCTTATTAGTCATTTTTGGAAATCGGTTATGTATGGCTAGAGAATGAGATTCTTATATCACGAAATGTAGAATAAGTTCTCATGATTCTCCATAGGCAATTAATTCTGACCACTTAGCAGAAGAGAAGATTGGCCCAGGTGAATCCAGAAACTACATCCCTCCATGCTTGCCTTAACCTCGCTTGTTCATTCTTTATTATTCCGAGACTTCAAGTTATAATCTTGGGTTGGAATTCTTATTACTTAGTAATCTTAACTCATAAAACATTAATTGTCTAGATTTGTCTACATTCACTTAGAGATAACGTTCCTTCGCTTAGGTTAATTACTACCGTAGTGCGATCCCTTTGTGGGATCGATACTTGGCTTGAAATAAAGCCACTTTACTACTTATCTGACCACGTGCACTTGTGTGTAGTTTTGCATCGAACGGTGACCTCACCGAGGTCGTGAGGTCTAACCATGACTTCGTGGTCACCTGGTAGCTTTTCAAACTCTTGCCAAGTCAGTCCGACCACGGAAGTCATTTCACGACTCGTGGTCCCAGCTAACGAGCACCTCACGAACCATCCTGTGACACGGTGCAAATTTGTAGTTTTTCTCCATTTTGGCTCAGTCGATCCTTGACTCCGGGGTATAACAATATCTCCCCCTTAGGAACATACGTCTCGAATGTTAGGAACATGCGAAAACTCAGAAACAAGCTATCACCATATACAAATGCGATCATTTAGCGAAAGGCGAAGAAATGACTACCTCGAAAAGAACTACATAGTGACTGGATTCGGACACCACATACATATACCATATCATATGAACTTGTACACATGAAATGAACATGAAAACGGGTTATAGAATTAGGGGCCCGATACCTCAAGGCTGAAACTATTCGGTAGAGAAGCAGTGTGGGTATCTAGCCATCATATTCTCTTCGGCCTCCCACGTAGCTCTTCCAACATGTTGAGATTTCTCCTGCTACTTTAGCGAAGCTACTTCTTTGTTCCTTAGCTTAAGGATTTGGCGATCTAATATTTCCATGGGTACTTCTTCATAAGCGAGGTTGTCTTTTACCAACACTATCCTTGGGACTACTAAAGGCTGGATCACCCAAAAACTTTCTTAAAAGTGACACATGAAAGATAGGATGAACTAAAAGATAGCTCAAAGGGGCGGTCCAACTCATCGCCACCTTACCAACTCTCCCTAGCAACCAATTAGGGGCCAACATAGCGGGGGTGAGTTTCCCTTTCTTCTAGACACATGACTCCCTTCATGGAAGATACCTTTAGAAATACCCAATCATTTACCAGACTCCAAATCTCTCCTCCTCGCATCGACATATGTTCTTGCGGCTCTTAAGGTTTTCAACAAGTCACTTATCAACTGAACATTCACCATCACCTCGTGAACCAAAATCGCCTTATCATAGCTTCCTCTCATCAACCTCAAACAATCCGATGGGGGATCTACACCTACATAGTAAAGAGCCTCGAACGGGCCATCTGGATACTAGAGTGGTAGTTGTTATTATCAACAAACTCGATTAAGGTCAAATGATCATCCAAACTACCTTTAAAATCCATAACACATTCCCCTCAACCTTGTCCTCGAAGTCTAGATTGTCTACTCACTTTGGCCATCAGTTTTGCGGATGAAGGCGTCTTGAAGCTTGACTTGAGTCCTAAGTCCCTTCTAAAAAGACACGGAATGGGGAGGTAAAGCTAAGTTCCTCGGTACGAAACAATAGAAGGGAACTCACATCTTTGTCGAACCAACTCCAGAATATACAATTGGTATATCATCACTTGAATCAGTTGTCTTGTGGAGTAGAATGTGTACGGCCTTGGTTAACTTTTGTCTACACTACCCAAATAGAATCGTAGTATCGTCGAGGTACAAGGTAGTCACTGTGTGAAATCAGTAAATTTAATATCTTCCCACTTCATGTGGGAATGATAATGTATACCCTAAAGTACGCCACTCGTCCTTTGATGCCGACTTTGCTTCTTGGCTTGATTTGGACATTTGGTTACAAACTCTACAAATATCCTTCTTCATACCACATCCCACTAATAGATTTATCACAAGTCTCGATACATCTTTGTGGATCCCCAGGATGGATAGAGTATACAGTTCTATGTGCCTGTTACAATGTCAAATTCTAAAATTATCAGCGTCCGAGAACACATGGCGGCCACAGTGTCGTAGAACACCATCTCCCACGGGAAAACACTCCACCTTTTGACTGTGCTTCCTTCATCTTTCTCAAAATTGGATCCTCATCTCTTGCTTATCTTTCCATCAACCCGCATTGGGCCAGTTAGGCCCATTTTGCACAACAACGTCGCCATCGATCGAGTCGGTGTCGACTCCCAGCACTGACCAATGAACATCTTTCCACCAACTCCTTCTTTCCCTCTATCCATAGGAGACACCTCCATAGAGTCCCTCTTGAGTGCATCATACCCATTGGCCTTGCAGTGATGAAGAACACTCATATAAATGATCCTTTATAACTCCAACCACCTCCTTTCTTGAAAGGTGAGATATTCTGCGTGAACACATATTACGAGCTCTTTTGATCAGTGAAAGCATCACATGCACCCCATACAAATAATGCAAAACCATCTTCAAAATGCGAGCACCACTGGCCAGCAGCTCGAGATCATGGGTGGGTAATTCTTTGCGAACTTTAGTTGTCGAGCTTGGCATATGCTATTACTTTCCCATGTTGCATCAACACATATCTCATTCCAACTCTCGAAACATCACAATATACAACAAAGCCATGGTACACCGGGTAAAGTCAGCACAGTCTTGAAGTTAGTCGGGTCTTCAATTCTGAAAAACTTTCTCATAAGCCTCAGAGCCATTGGAACTTTGCTCTTTTTCTAAATTAACCTGATCTTGAGTAGGTCGGGTTGCAATTGATGAAAAGCCCTCAGCAAATCTTTGGTAGTAACCTGCAGTCCCCGAGAAACTCTTGTATTTAGAAGAATTCACCGTCCCTGGAATGAGTTCTTCACTTCAATATTCGAGAATCTACCTTTATGCCCTCACTTGACACCACGTGACCCGGAAATGTCACCGAGTCTAGCCATGAATTTACACTTGCTAAACTTTGCATACAAGCGCAGCGATCCTTGAGTTTTGCGGCACTATCCTCGAATGAGCGCGTACTCACCATAAACTCGAGAGTATATAAGGATATCATCAGCTGAACACGATCACGAAAATGTCTAGATACGGCTTGGAAACCTGTTCATCGGATCCATAAATGCTACGGGGTATTGGTCGATCCAAATGACATAACTACAAACTCATAATGGCGTCACAGGGTCCTAAGTGTCTTTGGGATGTATCCTCTCCGGACTACGAGATGGTGATACTAGGAGCACGAGATTTATCTTCGAGAAACACACTAGAGCACCACGGAGCTGGTCAAGTAAATCATCAATCCTAGACAAGGATAATTTTGTTCTTGATAATCAGCCTTATTAATTGCCGATAATCAGCCACACATTCGAAAGTCCATCACTCTTCCGAACAAATAGAATCGGCGCACCCCATGGAGACTTGCTCTGTCTAATAAAACCCTTATCCAATAAGTGTTTAAACTATTCCTTTAACTCTTTTAGCAAGCTAGAAACTGACTTGTAAGAGGAGGAATAGGATAGAGGCTGCGTGTTAGGCAATAGATCAATTCCAAAATCAATTTCCCTTTCGGGGTACACCTAGCAAATCATCGGGGAAAACCTCTAGATACTCGCACACTGCCTTGGAGCGGGCGGAATAGTCGGGGTCTCGAACTCATCCTTAACCACGACTAGGTGGTACATGCAATCACTTAAGTCATTTCCTAGCCTTAAGATATGAAATAAACACATCGGTTGGTACAGTTTAGATTACCATTCCATTCCATGGCTCACTAGAAAACCAAAATTCCATTGCACGTGTCCTACAATTAACTGAAGTGTAACATGCAAACAACCAATCCATACCCAAAATGATGACAAAGTCATTCATGGAAAATTCTACTAAGTCGCGGGACGTAACCTTGAAACACGTAATTGGACAGCCCACATCGCTCGTCTAGCTACCCTTGATTCATTTGGGTAGATACGGAGAACGGTTACGAAATTTTTAGGACTAACTCCAAAACTAATAGCAATATAAAGGGTCACAAAATACAAGAAGTATCTCGGGGATCCCAACAAGGAATAAGCATCGATATAGAAGACTTGCAACATACGTGACCACATGGCGAAGCCTCCTCTGGCGAGCACTAGGGCATAAAACCTATTTTGTGGTGACCACATGCCGAACTAGTGGAGGCACCCTCTTTGGGAACCGTCTTGCTTAGCAGCCCGAAGCCGGTAGCCAAAGGAAATCTATGATCTGTGTCGGGGTTTCACACGAAAACAAGCATCCATAGCCCAGACGGGCACCTCTCGAGATGATTCTTGCCACACTTCACTGGCGGAAAGGTGCGCTCCACACACGCATGATACCATGATCCCTCGAGCACACAGCCTTGCTCTATAATTCTCCCACCGAACTGGATAGCATGTTGTAGATGATAGGTTAGGCAATGGGCTATTGGGGCTAGCACGACATGGTCCACCCCACAGTCTTTGGCTTGAGAAACCTAGAAATTTGTCGGTCCACGGCCCTTTGTCCACTCTCTGCCCTCTGTAGACCGAATCCATTTGTTGTGCATGCAATACAATACGAGGAAAATCAATTTCTTGGTAGGCTGTTGGGGTGGCGATCGCATCTAAATATACGCTACACCATGCAAAAAGCGGCTCACGGCCACGATCCCACCACCAACTCCATAGAATATTTAGACAACGGGTGAACTCCAATGCATACTGCAGGAAGATGTGTACCCTACTTGATTTCACGAGCTGGAGCTGCTTGAGCTCCCTCATCTGAGGGAAGAGATACATCCATAAATGCGAGTGTGAAACTCATCCCAACCTATAGGGCACATCGCATACAGCATCCCTCATTGCTTAAACCATATATGTGACACCCCCTTTAGCTAGTGGGAGCTCAATTCAATGCATTCCTATTGTTCACCCCCATAACACAATGTGATTTTAGAATCTCCTCTGCAAAATCGTGGATCCTCCTCCACCTTGGCCAGTGAACTCAGAAGGGCTCATCCTCAAGAAATCCCACACCCTAGCTGTCGTTGCATTCCCATTATGAGGAAATGGGCCGTCGTCTAATTTTATACCTAGGCGAGTCATGGCTATGCCGGCCATCTTGAATCGTCGCCTAAACTTGGTGCGGGCGACTCGCTCGTACGTGCTCTGGCCAGACGAGTGAGTGGTGATGCTCACCCTCATGGGCACCCTCATGATCATTACCCTTTCCGTTTCTCACGGGGTGCACCGGCGTGGAGGCATGATTGCAAATGCGAATAGTACAAATTTAAAGGAGTAAAGGGCATTCATCGCGCGACATAGATCATTAAAGAAGGAACATTTCCTAAACGTCTATTAGCCTCTTCTTCATAAGTGTGGCGCTTCACACCCATGAAAAGACTCTACTTAACGCAGCTTTGAGACTCAGACACTTCAAAACCTATAGCTATGATACCAAGTTTTCCACGACCACAACGTACGTAGAATCGTAGACACGGAAAAGGAGCCACGAGACCCAGGTCAACCCATGGAATGAGGATACACTCTAATTCAATCACATGAGCGAAGAATTAACATAAAGAAGATGTAAGCATGTCATATGATAGAAGAAAAGACAATATATGATACATACATGATAGTTAGTACAACTTATAATACGAAAAGCCTCTGTCCTTGAAGACGGGTTGATGGGACAATAGCCAACTAATAACAATTCCAAAACGAGAAAGAAAAGCATAGAGTAAGATATATGGACCTGGAACATGAGGACTCACCAAATAAGATAGTAACAATCTCGGAAGCACTCTGCGGGGAGGTGAGCTTGAGGAGCGGCTCTGTATCATGAAATGATACAACACGAGAAAGAATGCGGTCGATACGGAAATATACTAAGTATGCAGGTAAGTAAAACGGACATTTAAAACACTATAAAACTCATAAATGATCGTAAGTAGGGCATCATGCTCGTATCATAAACATCGTAACATAACATAAGGCTCGAGGTTTTACAACGTTCGCCAATGTGATCTTAATCATAATCATAAGAGGAAAGCTTTATTGGACATGACTCGTGCGTCCATATACATAATAATAACATGCATAATAACATGCATAAATTGTGAGAAAGTAGGAGATTCTCTTAGGCATACCCCATATGAGCACACATGAAGCTGGTGCCAACCCTAGTCGGGAGGTGTTCGTTTTACCCGAGGTAGAACCGTAGGGTGTGATGCCGAGCGTGAAAGGGGCCATTTGGGCGAGGACTATCTTTTGCCCATACTCGTGGTCACCTTTCGTGGTCCATCTTTGCCCAACCAAGCTCGGGGACCCAGTAGATGGTCACCACCAGTGGTCCCTACTTGCCTCAAAATCGCTAGCAATGCATTCCATCCTCGCCACGGGTGACCTCGGGAGTCGTAAGGTCGACCATGACTAGTGGTAACCCGAAGTGGCCTCAAAAATTTTGCCAAACCCAGTCGACCATGAGTCACTTCATGACTCATGGTCCCACTAACGAGCCACCTCGCATGAACTATCCCATGACTGGTGTGAATTTTTATTTTTCTCCATTTTGGTTCCGGGGTATAACAACGAACACCTTTAAGTGATGATCAAATCCCCTCGAAAGAAGCGGGATTCTTCATCAATCTTCCCTCAATTCCCTTTGAGTCTCCACGTCAAGTTAAAGATTCTTGAGCCCGGTATGTAGGATTATGAATGGGGGAAATTTATCCACCTTCATTCCCAATTTCATCCCTATTTCATGATTTATAGTTTTCAAGCATAGTATGTCAAAATTATGAGGTCGAGATCAATTCTCATGAAATCTCTTATGATCTCTTATGAATCGAGTTTCTTATGATTAAATTAATGATTCATGATTATAATTGCTATTTTCTACTAGAATCTCTCATGGATCTATACTTTCAAGATTTGGTGATTTCGTCAAATTAGGCAGAGCCATCCAAACCTTACCGGTGCTAAGGATGCTACCATGATATAGTATCAGGGTGAAGGCCCTCTGGGCGGGAAAACTCTCTTGAGAAGTTTCAAATATAAGTATACCTACATTGGTGCATAGTTTTGAGGCGGAGGAACCTTCCCAAGCCTACTCGTGCTAGACACTACTTCCAAAAAGCATGCATAATGCTCCCATCATTTATCGACAAAATTTGAAATCATAATCACATGCATAAATCACAAATCTAAACATGCACTTAGAGTCTAACATTAAACATATCATAGTTTGTGGTAAGTCTTGACTCAATAACATATGATAGTGATCTTATTAGCCTTGGCTAACTCATGAAAACATACTTAACTTGTTTGGGCTTGCCTAAATATTAAAATCATGCATACTTGAAATAGACTTCATAAGTGAAATCAAAATTCCTTAACTTAGGTAATTTGTAAACATTCGTTCATGCTAGATATTTCATCATACTTGAAATCATGAATCATAAACTTGACTTTTCATGACACATTTATAATATAACAATTTTCTAAAACATGAAATCATGAATTTTATAATCAAAATAGGTATAAAATCTACCCATAAATCTTAAAACATACTTTGAAACATGAAGGAAATTGTAACTTGATAAACAAATCATAGAGAAAATCATAAACTTAAACTAAGACTTGAATTCGCGAATTTGAAGAGAAATTTGGGCATGAGAGTGAAGAAAACTCTCATTTATAACCCTACATACACAGGTAGCTGAATCTAAACTTGACTTTGAAAGCCAAGAGATTTAGGAAGAATTGAGAATTTCGAGCTTGATCTTCAAAGGGGAACTTCTAAACTTGCATGAATGGGAGAGAATGATTTAAGACTAGGTAAAACTCCTTAATACACTTCTTTCATAACTTAAACGATGTCGTTAGAAGTTAGAGGACTTAGGATTTACGAAAATACCCTTAATCAGATTCACTTCAGAAAAGCTGCATTCTCATTCCTAGCATGACCAGTACCACGAGTCATTGCAATCCTCCTACGACTCGTGGTTAGCTCCCATAACCAACCATTTAAAATTTACCAACTCTACGAAGATTTCCACAACTCGTACCATAACATGTAACTCCGTACTAAAGTCATATCATAACTTCGTACAATTAATCCTTGTTAACTCCAGACTTGCGGCGACTCGACCACGGATCCTTTACATACTATGACTCGTAGTAGGGACTCGTGGTTGGGAAAATGCTGAAATGAACCTGGGTCTTCCCTACGACTGTACCACGGGCCTACAACTCCTTATGTTGAGTTGTATTGAGACAATTTCCCAACTTTTCCTATCAGTCATATTACAAATCTCGAGTCTAGACTTGGAATTTTTGGGTATCACAATATCTCCCCCTTGAGAAAATTCGTCCTTGAATATGGGTTAAACACACTAAAAAACTTGGGAAAGGCTTTTGTCTAAATACGGAACATCGAAGCTAAAAACTTACGAGTGACTAACAACAGTTGTTACACATGATTGAGCGAATTCATGAATCATGCGTACATGTAGAACATGGAAGGAACTGAGACATGAACTTGACATGAAACTAAATAGAGAGTATTATAGAGGAGGCCCGGTACCTCATCTTGGCTTGGCGGTAGGGAAAAGATGTCGGTATCCCAGCCGCCATTATACGCGCCGGCTTCGCGTGGCTCCCTCGACAAGTTGATTCCTCCAGCCAAGACTTTTACTAAAAATTTGCTTACATTCTTCAACTTCCAAACCTGAAGATCAAAGGATCTCACTTGAGAACCTCCTCATAGATCTTCTTATCTTTTACACCTATACTCCAGGAATAACCAGGCAGGTCACCAATGCATTTCTTCAATGGAGATACATGGAAAATTGGATGTGCAAGCCAACTCTGCTTTGGTAACTCCGACTCGCCTTGCCACCTTTTCGACTTTCCTTAGAATTCTATAGGGACCAACATATTAGGGACTAAGCTTCCCTTTCTTATCAAACTCATCACACCCTTCATAGGAGACACCTTCGAAATACCCAATCATCAACCTCGAACTTAAGATCTTTCCCTCTAACATACTGCCTTAAGATTTACGATGACCACGAGGCCCATTTTTAGCCTTCCCCTAATAAAGTGGGAACTTTCTCCATGGCCTCGTGAACTAATTTGGCCCCTTGCCCGGCCTTAGCCTCACCTACCTCAAACTAACCAATAGGCGATCGCCCTCTTCCCACCAAGAGAGCCTCAAGCGAGCCATCTAAATGCTTTGAGTGGCCAGCTTTTTGTTGTATGGAAAACATGATAAGAGGTAAAGATCATCCCAAGCACCCTTGAAGTCAATCACACCCGCTCTTAACATATCCTCGATAATCTGAATGATCTCTCGGCGACCGTACATTTTGCGGGTGAAAAGTTGTACTAAGGCAGGCAGGTACCAAGTCCCTTGCATGATGATCTTGAGAGGTGAGGCGGTACCTGCATGCAGAATGATGGACAAATGTCTTGAGGCATAGTCGTATATCTCTGACCACCCAAATAGAATCATATTATCGACGTGTACGAGGCAACCCTATGATGAAGTCCATATTGATATTCTCCCACTTCCAAGTGGGGATACTAATGTCTTGAAGCATACTTCAGGTCTCTAATCCTCAACTTTAACTGTCTAACAATTCGAACACTTATCCACAAACTATGTTATGTCCATCTTACAGTACCATTCCATGATAAACTTCTTGTAGGTCTTGGTACATCTTGGTGGAATTGGGATGGATTGAATATCGGAACCATGAGCCTCATGGAACATCTTCTCCCTCATGTCATCAACACACAGGAACATAGATGACCACGATAATAGAAGCACACCATATCCATCTCCCCATTGGGAAGACCTCCATGCCCGATTTTGAACCACTTCCTTCGGCTTCGCTAAGATAGGATCCTCATCTTGCCTTGCTAACTTCCTTCACAAGAGGATTCGAACCCGATACAGAATGTGACACCACCTTATGTTGAGTCGATAAGGAGAACAGAAATGAGCAAGCCTATGGACACTTTTGCTAACTACTTCGTCCCATCCTCCATAGGCACACTCTCCATGGGCCAGTGGGCATCCCGCCACTACATTGGCCTTGCACGGATGATAAAGGAAACTCATGTCATAGTCCTTGAGGAAGATGTTTAGCCACCTCCTTTGTCGTAATTTTAGGTCCTTTTGAGTGAACACATGCGAAGGATGTTGTGAATCCATGAACAAATCCATGAACCCATTACAAATAGTGTCTCAAAATCCTTAATATGAACACCACAACTTCCAATTCTAGATCATGCGTCGATAATTTTTCTTATGAGTCTTAAGTTGTCTTGAGGCATACACAAATGAGCATACCATGATGCATGACACACAACCAAGGCCAACCCTAGGGCATCCTGATACAATGAATCCATTCCTGCATGGGTAGGGTTATCATGGTGAAGTTAGTGAGTCTTTGGCTCTTGAAAACTCTTCTCACAAACATCAGGCCACTTTGAAATTTGACCTTCTTTTGGGTCAATTTAGTCAACGATGCTGCAATGGATGAGAACAAAGCCTCACATGTGCTTGATTAAGCCAGAAGCTCCTAATATCGAAGGACTAGCCCAGTGAGACCGATTCTTCACCGCACTCATCTTTTGAGAGCTCACCTTCACACCCTCACTTGACACCACATGACCCAAAAAATGCTACTCGAGTCAAAACTAAACTCACACTTGCAAAATTTAGCAAATAGTTGGCGTTCCTTGAGAGTCGTAGGATGATCCTCAAATGGTAGGAATGCTCCTTCTACAGCAGTATATAAAAATATCATTTATGAAGACGATCATGAACATATCAAATACGCCGCCTACATTCATTAAATCCATGAAAGTTGCAGGAGCATTCATTTGTCCAAAAGATATAACTACAAACTCATAGTGACCATACCAAGTCGTGAAAGTTATTTGGGATCACTCTCTAACCCCGAGCTATATGCCCAGGATCGAGAATCTATCATGAAGACACTTAGCACCCTGAAGTTGGTCAAAACAAGTCATCTAATGCAGGGTGGGGATACTTATTCTTGATTGTGACCTTGTTCAACTACCGATAATCAATGCACATTCCGGGAGAACCATCCTTCTTCATACTGGCTTGGAGCACCCGTGGGGACTTGCTAGGCTTGATGAATCCACTTTATCTAGAAGATCTTTCAATAGCTCTTTCCAACTCCCTTTAGCTCGGCTAGAGAGCCATTACATGGAGGAATGGATGAGGCACGTTTAGGGAGAAGAAGGTCGATACGAAGTCAATCTCTCACTCGGGAGGGAATTCTGTGATCATTGGAAAATACCTCGGATACTCGCACTATGGAGGAACTAGCGAAGAGTTGGGGTCTCGGATGCCGCATCCTTAACCAAAACTAGATGCTACACACAAACTTTATAAATCATCTTCCTAGCCTTAAGATAGGAAACAAAGTGACTTATAAGCACGGTTGAACTACCTTTCCATTATAGAACTATCTTACTAGGGAATCGGAACTCTAAAATACGGGTTCTACAATCTACTAATGTAGCAACATGCATGCCACTAATCCATACCTAAGATAACAACAAAATCGGTCATATATAATTCTACTAGATCGGCTAAGGTGACTTTCCTAAGGGCGCAGCCCCAGGGAAATCTCTGTATATAATATCTTATAGCGGAGTCACAAACTAGAGTAGAAGCGAGAAGAGACTCCTAATAGGATTTTGGGACTTCCTCCAAAACTAATAGAAACATAGGGAGTCACAAAATATAAAATGGAACCCTTGGATATAACAATGCATATACATCAAGATAAAATACTTGTAACATTATAGTGACCACATTTGGAGAGACCTCACACTCAGCAAAGAGATAAGAGGGCATAGAATCTTTTTTGGCGTTGACCACCATGCACTAGTGATGGATGCACCCTATTGAGATAGGCGTGTTGGTGGAGAGCTATTTGGCCAATTATGCAGGTCACGACCTCTACTCTGACCCTGCTCTTGGATGATGGTAGTCACCGAGAACCCAGGACTAGATTCCCACACACAAACATGCACCAAAACACACTAAGCACTCTCCATTATGCACCTCACCACACACTTACAAACGAGAATCTTGGTAGGCTTTATGGACATGCTCCCGGCCTTGGGAGCTTGATGATCTACCCGTGATCACACCTAGGTCAGAACGAACAACAGTGATGATGGTGTTGCGGGCGTGATCTCGGCGTGGGGCCCAGTGGCGTAGCAAATCCACGGATCTACGTTGAACTATGCGAAACTCCCTATCTTGGTCATCTTGGCCTCTCTCTCCTTCTACCTCCTTATGATGTTCCTCTATCGGTAGGCATATACAGCGAATCGTAGAAGTCTAGATCCTTTACATTCGGCATAGCGGCCAGTCTTGGCGAGAATTATATGCCGGGTGATACTGGAATGCTTCATTTGTCTTGTTTATCTATCGTTATTTGTGCATTCTCTTGTGATTTGTAGTTTAAATGTGAATTTATACTAACCAATTGATTAGTGTTGTTTTGCGGGGAAAAATGGAATTTTGGGAAGCTAAGATACATGTTAGTAAAAATTGGGAATGGACTTGGAAGACGACGTGGAAAAGTCGAGGAAGAGAAGCAAAATGAGGGCTCGCGATACTGGAGTAGTGTCCACGGCTTCTCGCCCGCGGAGGCATTTCTCCCTCGGATGATTTATTTCGGCCAATTCTAGTGAAGGTCCGCATTGCCTCCATGACAAGGAGGCAATGCCACGCGATACAAGCCATTGGCACGTTGGGTACATTGACACAGGACATCAACTTCCGGTAAAGGTTCGCTTGGCTAGGCAGGTAACCACGTTAATCCCCAGCTCCCGCGTTGCATCGCCTTGCGGCCCCGAGGAGTAATTGTTGAGGACTGATTCGAGAGAGAAGTCCTTGTTAGCTCCGTGGCACGGAGGGAGGTGCTCAGCGATACACTCTAGTTCACGTTGCTTGTTATTAGGGAAAAATTCTCACCAGGTATAAATAGCACACTTAGAGTTTATTTTTTAAACATTCGACTTGGTTGAGCAAGAACATGGGTTACGGGGCGGTTGAGGGGACGAAAATCCTAGGGTTATTCTCTATCTCTTTCTCTCTTATCTCAATTGTTTGTATGATTTATACTCATTTGATGATGTTTAATCGCAAATGGTAAGCAAATTCACTTCTTGCTGAGGTTAAGAACAATTGTAGTGGATTGTAATTGTTGATCATTTTGGTTTTTCATCTTTTCTTCAATGGTTGTTCTATCAATTCTTGTTCTTACTTGTATTAATGTTTGGCCAATGTTAATGTATATCTAAAAAATCAATTTTGTTCTTGAAAAGGAAAGAAATTGGAAAGTTGTAAATTGGTAGGATATGATCTCTTCTTAGTTTGGGAAAATTGAGAATTGATTTACCTTTAGAATAGAAATATATTTTAAAGTCGTATTAGTCAATTAAGGAATCGGTTTTGTATGGCTAGAACATGAAATTCTTTTATCACGAAATGTAGATTGAAGGTTCATGATTCTTAAGTTGGGTAAGGATAAGTTTCAATCCATAGGCAATAGTTCTTATTATGGCCAAGAGAAGAAAGATTAAGCTGAATTGTGTCGATAAATTACTTCCTTGCATGTTCGTTTTGACCTCGCTTGCTCATTACTATAGTTACGAGACTCACTTTATAATTTTGTCTTAGATTAAAGTATAAATTAGGAAACTATACTCTCAAAAAATCTTATTTAAATTATTTATGCGCGCATTTTTAAAGATTATAGTTCATTAACACTTAGGATTGATTATTACCTTAGTTCGGTCATTTGTAGGATCGATAGTGGCTTACTTGCCAATTTGCATGACCGACCACGTGCACTTGCGTGTAGTTGCAAAACAAGCAGAACAAGTTTTGGCGCCGTTGCGGGGCGCAATTAGTAAAATTATTTTCTTAGTGTTAGTTGACAATTTCTATATTAGTCTTGACAACTTGATCTTAGCTGTCTTTTGGAATGTTGAATTACGGTGAACGGCAAGGGACAGGAAGCTGGTGGATTCATGCCGTAGGAAAGACAATTCCATCGTCAAGAAAGCTCTAGAAACTGCGATTGCTCGAACAGACAATCACAGGCAACAGAATCACACTGGGCGAGTGTTAGGCACTCGAGAAATGGCGGCTAGGCAGTTGTAAAGTGGAAATACCACATACTGTAATTTTGCATCAAGTATTCACAAACATGAGCCGGGAGGAGGTTTTGAGCTGAAACGGGGAGCATGGTGTAGTGCGCTCACCCGACGGGCAATTCCACGGAGTCTCCCTCACGAGGATCACAACAACATCTCCAAAACTTGGAGATAAGTGACACCCCCATCCCAGTGGAGTATCGTAGATTCGTAAGGCTTACATTATTCCCATTTTCATTATTGGGAGAAGCAAAGAGGTAGTTAAAGAGTGAGCCACTAGCTCTATCACCACTTAGGATGATCTTGCAAGAAAATTTTGTTACGGTTCTTTCCATCAGGTAAAACGGCAAGACTTAGATGTAAGATTCTAAGTTTTAAACAAAGAGAGGGGGAGAATCTATATCAAGCTTGGGAAAGATTCAAATCTATGTTACGGGATTGTCCTCACCATCACCGAGTCCAATTATTTGCTGGTGCATACTTTCATAAGGGTTTGGAGACACCCTTAAAAATTAGACTACGGCATACGGGGACAGCATTAGAAAACACTTATGAGGAGGCTGTATACTTTGTTAAATCGTATTTGGCAGGGAAATACAGTGGAATGCGGACTCTTCTAGAGGGAGGAACAAGGAAAGCGGCGGGAGTCTTGGAAGTGGATGGTTTTCGACTATCATTTTGCACGAGATGACTGCGTTGCAAGATCAACTCAACACCCACTTGAGCAATATGAGCTTGAATCAACCTCAAACCCCGGTCAATGTAGTGCGCGATTTGGTGTGAAGTATGCGGCCAGTAATGAACACTTCGGTTTGAGTGTTGTGGTACAAATCCAAATTCGGTGAACTTTGTTGGTAATGTAGAGAGAAATAATCACCAACGGTAGCCGCAATTACAACTCGGAATTGGGGAAATCATAAATTTCTCTTGGGAGTATGCTGCCATCAAGGCGGTTCGAATCGGGGTGAGCGAGAGAAATCAAGGAGGGCGACGGAGACTATCGGAGACTCAATATAGAGGCAACAATGCACCTCCTCCACCACCGCGAGCGTGAGAAATATTTTAAAACAACGATAGCTAACCAAGCTCAGTGCAGAGTGATTATGTGAAATTGACGGGTAAAGAACAGCCGGTTAGCTACAAATGCGTTAGAGTACCCAGTTTGGACAACTAGCTGGAGCTCAAAACACCAGGCAAAGAGGAGGATTCTTAGGAGTGACAACGGCCAAATCCCAAGCAATTAAATGCGAACTGACCACAAGGAGTGGTTTACAACTCAACGAGGTGGAACCGGAAAGACCACACAAGCGATCAAGAGTAGTGGAGAAAAGAGATGGAACATGATGAGAGGGGAAGGAGAAGGCGGTTGAAGTAGAAAGACCACCACCCCGTTCCCTCAAAGACTAACAAAAGGAGGAAGCTTGTTTCAAAAGTTCATGGAGGTGCTTAAGCAGTACATTAATTTACCTACATTGATCTTTTGCGAGGGGAGTGCCTAAATATACAAGTATATCAAGGACATCATAGCTAACAAAAAAAGCGGTGTGAGTATGCTACGGTGGTGCCAAGAGTGCACTTCCTGGATACGAATAGGTTGCCAACAAAGCTCAAGGACCACAGGAGCTTTACAATTCAAATCACAGGTGGGAAAATTGCAGGCTGGCGGATTATGCGATTTGGGAGCGAGCATTAATGATGCCGACATTGGTGTTCAAGTTGGGGTGCAGGCAGTCCTAGACCAACTACGGTGATCTTGTAGTTAGCGGATCGTTCTTTGGCGGAACCAGATGGCATTGTGGAGGGCGTCTTTAGTGCCAGTGGGCTCCCGCCCATCTTCCCGTGCGTTTGTTGTTCTAGATTTTGAGTAGGATGCGGGAAGTCCCATTTATTTTTGGGCGTCCTTTCTTGGCAATCGGGAGAGCTTTGATTGTGTAGGCTGCCCCGACTGATAACTATGCGAGCGCGTGATAAAGTAGAGGTTTTTAATGTGTACAAGGCCACGAAGATTCCGGCCATATATGAGGAGTTATCGGCAATCAATGTGCTAAACAAGAAGAAATCATTGAGATTGTTGATTCTCGAGATCCATTGGGAAGAACATTGATTGAGGAAGCACCAAAACTGGAGTTGTGGCAAGAAGATAGAAGTGCCACGTCCTCGGTTGATGGGCAACGTTGTAAGAGGAAATGGGGTGAGGGCGTTGTCGGGAGAGATGTTCCATCCTTTCACAAGGATGATTGGCGTTAATGACGTCGAGCCGCAGTAAACCGGGCGGCTGCGCGGGAGGCAGCCGTGAAATTGTTGTAATAGAATAGTTGAATAAAAAGAAAAAATTAAAAAAAGAAAAAAAAAGAGCAAAAAGTAAAAAAAATTGTGTTTTGCGTGAAACTGTGAATTCTAACCAATGTCTTGTTGTGAGATGATTTTGGTGGAACGGAGAATAAAAATGCAAAAGAAGCAAAAAGGAAAAAAAATCGAGTGAACAAATTAAAAAAAAAAAAAAAAAGTGTGGCATTACAGTGAGCCCACGCGTTGGCTCCGTGTCACGGAGGAGGTGCTCAAGCGTTGCCCTCAGTGACACGGTTTGAAGCTAACAAATTTTTATAAAAATTCGAGAATCTTTGTATGATAACCGTGTCACGAGAGGTACTTTCCGCGTTACCCTCAGTATTGACACGTTGAGTGTTTCGCGTCGAGAGTCACAGGGTCGCCGCGCTTTGCGCGAACAGCACCCTTTAAACCCCAGAAGTCCCCTCATTTTCCTTATTTCCCATTCCTGCATGACCAACACCCCAAATTCCCTCCTTCCCCAATGTGACACGTAGGCACAAGTTTTCTTCAACTTTTCTTCGATTTCATCGGATTAAAGGTACGTTCTTGAACTTAACCTCAATTTTTGCTTAAATTTTCAATTTTGAGCATGTGAGGTGAGTAAACCTTGCCCTAAGTGTAAATTAAGCTTGAATTCATGTAAGTTATGATTGATTGATGTTCATAGTGTCGTTGTAAGTATATGAACTCGATGAATGCATGTTTGATTGAATTTTTGTGAAATGGGTAGCTAGGAGTTGGAATTTGAATAGGGAAAGAAAACTAAATTTAGTTGAAATGTGAAAAAAAATTGGGTTGTGCATGTTGGGTGATGTGAATGATGTTGTGAATATAGATGAATTTGCTAAGTAGACAAGGGAATTTTTGGGAAAATGAAATTTGGTGAATTGCATAGGTTGTTATTGAAAAAATTGGGCTAAGTGCTATGTGATGTAATGGAATTGTGGCAATATTGTTATTCGTTGGACGAAATGCAGGTAGTACATAGTACTTATTCCATCGACTTATCCGAATGCACTAAGCGTATTTATTAAGAATTGAGAAAGCACGATTGTCTTGTCGAATTGTTTTAATTGTGGCTAAAGACTAAGTGTGGGGTGGCCTAATGCAACCCAATCTTTATTAAACTAATTGTAACTTTGAATAACATTGGAGGCTACATGCATTGGAGTAATTGCAGGGAACAATGTCGAGCGAGCAAGACAAGAGAAAGGCGTCACGTGACCTTGGCGAGAAAAAATTAGGTGGGAACAGCGGTTCCGGTAGCACCCAGCTGGTTTTCGAGGCCAACGCAGAGCAATCGGGGCAGATGGGTACGGATGAAGGGAAGAAATGGTATACCAAAACACAAAGAGACCAATACTTCCTAGGAGCACATTGCAAAGGGAGCCAGCGGGGAATTCCCAAGAATCGTACAGGATTGACAACTGCTGGCTGAACTTCATCTTCAAGAGAGGCCCGAGGAGTGCAATCTCCATCGGTCAGGAGTTCATTGCCAGCTGGCTTGACCCTCCATGATCACCCAGTCAAGATAAGGGGGACGGTTGTCACCTTTGAGCCCCATCCTGAAAATCTTATAGCCAAGGCGCGAACAGTATGTACTCGGCAGTGAACATAACTCCACCTTATGCCGGACATCGGACGCACTCTGTGTGGGGCCGTTCGCTTGCCGCAGTGGAGCGAGCACAAGGAGAGAGGCTACCATCAACGTTGCCTTACTGGCAAATGAACGGGAAGCCGGGATTTGGCTAAAAATTATGTGTTCTGCTGATCCCAGGGTGCACATGACGAGATGTCACCGGGATCGAGTGTGCTTGGTGTATCGATGAAAAGGGGTGGGAGATAAATGTTGGGGCGGTGATCATCTCCGCCATGATGAAACCCGACTTCATCAAGGGAGCAGTACGGGTTCGATGGTTTCTTACCACGTTCTTGAGGGCCATGATATGGAAGAGGCCACTGGACTACATCCATAAATGGATAGGCGTGCCTTGGATGTCACCAAAACCAAGGCACCCAACACTACTCATAGGCCAATTCTCACACTAGTGGAAACAGCATGCTGGGATGATATATAGCCCGCATGTTCGGGATACGAGATGCCCCGATTGCGCATAGGCGGTAGGCCAGCAACGAAGATGAGAGTTTGTGGTAGCTCGACTTGGATTACCCCTTCGGCGAAAAAGCTCGGGCTCTATGCCAAGTGGGACCAGCTTTTGGGGAGCCCTGTAGATGACGATTTCCCCACGGAGTGAGGAGACACGCCATGAGGACTCGGATCTTTGAGTCGAGATGAAAGCGGCGGGCGGCTTCGAGATATGAGGCAGGCACGGCACAATGAAAGAAGTTGAATACTTCGATTGATCGGGGAGAATCACCACCTACTTTTTGTAATATGTTGAATTATGTGAACACTTGGGGATAGTGTTCGGTTTAAGTGTGGGATGCAGTAGTTAGGTGCCGGATGTTTTCGTTATTTATGTCTATGTCTTGTGTTGTTGTGCGGCTGTGCAAAAAAATGCTTGACCCTGTGATTTTTGTGTGGTTGTTACGTAATGTAATTCGTGTTGTAATGAATGTTAAATTGTTGTGTCTTTGTGTTGAGTTGTTGTTGGTTGGTTGTGTAAATATTTGTGTTTCTATTGAAATTATCGTTATTTTTAAAATTTTTGTTGAATTCTTTTTTAAGATTGGAGTTTCTCGGCGTTTGTTTTCGGTGCTTTTTTCTGAGAATAGTCCCATTGAACCGAAGTCGTAAATAGTGACCATTCCCTATGATGGATGGATGACGACGTCTTAAAGAAATGTAGTCGATAGGAGTAGTTTTTTCTTTCTTTGATTTTCTTTCTTTTTGTTTGTTTACTAAACGTGTCGCTCTTCATGGTTCGGAATTCTTGTTACGTGTTGTACATGATAGTTAGAATGTAAAGGTGACCATTATGAAAGCATGCAAATGTGTAAACATGTTGAGATACCTAGGCCATAGAAGTTTGATTCGTTGTGATTGAGGCTTAATATTGAATTCTTGTAATTAGATTGAAGAGTACATGAATATGTCTTGAGTTGAGCATGTAATGAGTGTGAGGTGAGGTTTTGATTATTCCATGCTATTTGTGAAGTGTCTAGAACTTGCACGGTGTGTTATGCGAAGCGAAATGAAGGATGTGTATTGTAGGAAAGGATGTAGACATTTCTTTGATTAAACCAAAAGTTTTTCTATTATCATACCTACCTTGAATATGTACATCTAGTTAGCCCCATTGAGCCTTTAGCCTATGTTTTCTTTCTTCGAAAAGGTGTGGCAAGGCTTAATCCCTTCTTTTCATTAGGCTGTGAATTTGATCCATAACTCTTAGCGCTCAAGAAAAATAATTTTCCCACGGTGTCGAGGAGTGAGAATTGTGGAAATAAAGGAAAAGTGAAAGTGGTGAAAGTAAAGAAAAGGTCAAAGGTGCACTTTCTAAAATTAAATAAAATAAAGATGTATAACTAATCACATTATTATAGTGGTGTGCTTAAAGAAATGGGAAAAAAATAAAGAAAAACTTCAAGAATGAGAGGATGAAGGAAGAAACAATGCCCATAATGATGTTAGGATGTATTGAAAAGTGCTTTAGGAAGCTAGTTGCTATTATTGGTTAGCCCGGTATTTACTAGTTCCTTATCTTACATTCCCTGACCCGTTAAGTCCTACGTGATCTTACATCACGCGTCCTTATATTAGTGGGTATTACACTAGGGGCAAGCCTATGGTTCATGACATGATGCATGTGAATTCTTTGGGAGAGAGAGTGAAATCGTGTTCATATACCCCTACATGTAATGCTTTGGAAATCATATGATTGAAAAGGGGAAATTCTTGTGTTGTGAGGCACATGCTTGACGAGAATTGAATTTCCATGTCGAGATGTCTTGATCGGTTGATTTGCATGAGTTCATCGAGATCGAGAGTCAATTCTTGAGTCTGGGAGGTCTTAATGTGGTGAATGTCATTGTATTGATAAGACTATGCATGTTTTCGTGATTTTCTATATTAAATAATCGGTATAATAGTAGCTTGAATTGTCGAGCCAAAGTAGCTATGCGTGGGTGTAAATCGCATGAGATGTGAGAGTAGTAATCGAGGACCGAACAAGGTTTTAGGAGTGTGGGGTAAGTGATCTTGGGAAGAATTATATGCCCAAGTGATGCTCAAATGCTTCATTACGTCTTCTTTATCTATAGTTATTTGTGCATTCTCGTAGCGGTTTGTAGTTTTAAATGTGAATTTATACTAACCAACATGATTAGTGATATTTTGCAGGGAAAAATGGAATTTTGGGAAGCTAAGATACATGTTGGTAAAATAGGGAATGGACTTGGAAGCGGCGGTAGAAAGGTCGAGGAAGCAAAAATGAGGGCTCGCGATGGAGCGTGTCACCAGCCGCCATCGCGGAGACATTACGCCTCGGGTGATTTATTTTGCCAATTCCGATCAGTGTATTTACTTTCCGTGACAGGCAATGCAGCCTTGATGCAAGTCATTGTACGTTAGGTACATTGACCTAGGACATCAACTTCCAGTAAAGGTTCGTGGCTACTTGTGGTGACGTTAGCTGGCCGCGTTGCATGTCTTAGCGCGGCTAGGGTAATTGCTTTGAGGACCTGATTCCCGGAGAGGGTCGCGTTAGCTCCGTGGCACGGAGGAGGTGCTTTCCGCGATACACTTTCAGGATTCCACGTTGCTTGTTATTCGAGAAAAAATTCTCACTTGTATAAATAGCACATAGGTTTATTTTAAACATTCGGCTTGGTTGAGCAAGAACGTGGGTTACGAGCGAGTTGAGGGGACGAAAATCCTAGGGTTATTCTCTATCTCTTTCTCTCTTATCTCAATTGTTTGTATGATTTATACTCATTTGATGATGTTTAATCCGCAAATGAGTAGCTAAGTCACCTCTTGCTGAGGTTGAAAACATTTGTAGTGGATTGTAATTGTTGATCATTTTGGTTTTTTCATCTTTTCTTCAATGGTTGTTCTATCTTTTCTTGTTCTTCACTTTGTATTAATGTTTGGCCAATGTTAATGTATATCTAAAAAATCCAATTTTGTTCTTGAAAGAAAAGAAATTGGAAAGTTGTAATTGGTAGGATATGATCTCTTTACTTAGTTTGGGAAAATTGAGAATTGATTTACATTCGAATAGAAATATATTTAAAAATTAAGTATTAGTCAATTAAGGAATCGGTTTGTATGGCTTTAGAGAACATGAAATTCTTTTATCACGAAATGTAGATTGAAGGTTCATGATTCTTAAGTTGGGTAGGATCTGAAAGTTTCAATCCATAGGCAGCAATTCTTATTATGTAGAAGAAAAGATTAAGCTGGGTGTATTCGATAAATTGCTTCCTTGCATGTTCGTTTTGACCTCGGCTTGCTCATTACTATAGTTCGAGACTCACTTTATAATTTTGTCTTAGGTTCGTATAAATTAGGAAACTATACTCTCAAAATCTTATTTAAATTATTATGCGCATTTTAAAGTTATAGTTCATTAACACTTATAGTTCATTAACACTTAAGTTGATTATTACCTTAGTTCAGTCCCTGTGGGATCGATAATTGGCTTACTTTAGCCAATTTACTACTTGTTCGACCACGTGTATTTGTGTGTAGTTGCAAAACAAACCGAACAAGAACCTGCGCTACTTGACCAGTGAGTCTGATATTCTATTCAAGAACCTTCATATACGAGCCCTCTGATCCGCAACCATCTCCAGGTGCATATTTGGACAGACGGGTAAATTTCAAGTCATATTCCTAGATAGTCCTTTGATATTGCTTCAAGTTGACGAACTTCACCTTCTTCGCCTCCTTCAACTCCCTAGGGAATAACCTATCCAAGAAGGCGGTCACAAACTTGTCCCAACTCACGAAAATTGCTCCCACTACTCTACCATCCTTCCACTTATGATACCTTATATAAGAAACCCCCTTCAGTTGATAGGAGGCTAAATCTGCACTCTCCTCCCTCGTCACCCCCATAATCTAGGTGATCTTATACACCTCTTCAATGAATTCATAAGGGTCCTCATCCACCTTCGACCCCAAAAACTCCGATGGATTCATCCGGACAAAGTCTTGAAATCTTGGTGCTGCTGTGTTCCCATTATAAGGAACATGAGCAACCGCCTGTTGATTGACCTGAGCGGTCATCTCCGGTGCTAGCATCTGAAATACCACTCTAAACTCGGCATGAGTGACCTACTCGGGCATAGGATCTGTTGGTGCTGACGGGGCTTGCTGATGTTCATCTCTATTACCGTTACCATGGCCATTTCCACTGTCATTCCTTCTTCCATTTACTCGGCAGGTAGGTATATTTCTACAATCACGTATAGCACAAGTTAGAAGGATAGAGAGATACTTCATCGCACGACATAAATCATAAAATAAGGAAAATTTCCTAAAAGTTCTTGTAGCCTCTCCCCCATAAGTGTGGCGCGCTTCACACATATGGAAAAGACTCAACTCAATGTGGCTTTCAAACACCCTAGGACACTCTAAACCTTTGCTCAAATACCAAGTTTGTCATGACCCGAGCTAAGACCCGAATCGAGACACAATACTTAGAACTATGAATGGCTCCAAGTTGACCCATGGCATGAAAATCATAACTAAAGGACATACATCAAGTGGAAACTGATAACTTAAACATGAGTAAGAGGGAGTCTAAATACATATCAATCATAACAGAGTCAACACTGACAAAGCTGAATTCTACAAATTTTCTGATAAGCCTCTACCATGTCTGAAGAGCTAATGGGAAAACATCCCCAACTAGCTTACTAAAGTCTAAAAACTGAAATAACATAACTCAACATCAAATTGAAGTTATTCAAAGTATGAGGAATCACCAACAGTGGAAACTAAACTAAGCTGCAGGAAACTGAGCTAATGGCGGAACTGAGTCTGATCGTCTGAACCTGTATCATAAAACGATACAACATAGAGTATGCCGTCAGTACTTGGAATGTACTGAGTACACAAGGTAAGTAAAGCATGTTGAGTAATTATAAATCGAAATCATGCATATAAACATAAATCATAAGATCATAAGAGTAAAGACTGCATGTTGTTATCTGAAAACATATATTGTCATAAGATGAATATCATATCAGAATAGAATGACCCAAAGCCAAAATAGAAATAATATATATTTCCATAACTAAAAGTATATGTAAATGCTTATAAACTAATCATTGGGTCAAACCTGTTGTAAACCATAATATCATAAGTCATGAACATGCATAATTAAAATCATGAGGTACAATGGGACACTCGTCATAACTGACACCATTATGATAGAGCTTATGTGATGCCCCAACTATCACACTTAAGAGGGCAGAGCTATCCAAAATCTTGTCAGGGCTAAGGAAGCTAGAATGATATCGATATCAAGCTGAAGGCCCTCTGGCAGGCGAGGAAAACTCTCTTGAGAGGTCCTAAATATAAATATACCTACATTGGCACATAGTTTTGAGATCAAGGAACCTTGGAACCCCAAGCCTACTCCATGTTAGACACTACTCCCAAAAACATGCATAGTGCTCCCATTGTTTTTCAATGAAGCTGAAATCATAATCACATGCATAGTCTAAAATCTGAACATGGTGAGTCTTGAGTCAAAAATGTATCATAAGCTATAGTGGGAGTCTTGAATCCAAAACATATGATAAGCTGATCTTATTAGCCTTGGCTAAATCATGAAAACATACTTAACTTGTATGGGCTTGCCCAAATCTTAAAATCATGTATACTTGAAATAGACTTCATAAGCCAAAATCATAGATTCATACATGGGTAACTGGTAAACATTCATTCATTCTAGATATTTTATCATACTTGAAATCATGAATCATAAACTTGAGTTTTCATGAAACTTTCATAATAGGACATAATTTTCTAAAACTTGAAATCGTGAGTTTTATAATCAGAATAGGTATAAAATCTACCTATAAATCTTAAAACACATTTTGAAACATGAAGGAAATTAACCCATAAACAAATCATGGAGAATTTCATGAAATTGGGCTAAAATCCCATAACATCATAAACTTAAATTAAGACTTGAATTCATGAACTTGAGGAGAAATTTGGTCATGAGAGTGAAAGAAAACTCTCATTTATAGTCCGACATACTTGGGTAAGCTGAATGTAAACTTATCTTTTAAAGCTTAGGAGAGTTGGGAAAGAATTGTGGAATTTCAAGCTTGATCTTCAAAGGGGAACTTCTAAACATGCATGCATGGTAGTTGAATGAATTAGACTAGGTTAAACTCCCTTAATACACTTTTTTCAGAGCTTAAAACGTCATTAGGAAGTTAGGAGCTTAGGTTTTACAAAAATACCCTTAGTGAATTCGCAGGAAAAACTACATTGCCAGCTTCTACGACCCGTACCACGAGTCGTACAATCCTCATACGACTCGTGGTTTGCTCCCATAACCAACCATTCAAATTTCACCAACTCTATGAAGATTTTAACAACTTATACCATGTCCCGTAACTTCGTATTACAGGTCGTACCATTACTTATACAATCAATCACTTGGTAATTCCAAAGACTTTCTCTACTTTGGTTTTCGAGATAGTCAGCTAGGATCACCATAGGACTCTCATCAGTTTGTAATGTAGTCTTCGGGTCAGATATGGTAGATATGGAATATTGACTACCCCTCCTTGGCACTACACACTTTTGCTTTAATTTTTACTTTTTACCCATTTTTTTTCTTTTTAAGCTTTTTCCTCCTTTTTTCTCCATTCAACTATCATTTGTGGAAGTGGTGAATTTTCTCTTTTCTTTTTAAACTTTATTTATTATATTTTTCTTTTTGTTTTTTTTCTTTTGACCACACTCAACCTTTCATTAACCAGCTTTTTTATTATTCTCCCCCACCTCATCTATGCACTCCGACAATAGTCACCCTCAACTTATGCATTTTTCCTAATTTAAGGTTCACAATGTTTAAGGACGGACCAGGGCCAAAACAGGTTCATTAAAAATAAAATAGGGAAGGTAAATGGGCTATCAATGAAAAGACACTTTTAGGCTCAAACATGGGATCAATGGATTCATTTTATTTAGTAGGAAAATATAAGCTAAAAGTAAGCTAAATCAGAAATGACCTATGATCCTTTTCTAACCAGTTGTCCTACAACCTACATAAAGACCAATCGGGCAAGTTTTAGATCCTCTACATAGGATTGAACTAAGTAAAAATCCTCACTCGTTCATTGCACAAGTTTGCATTATTCTACCTATCTGGTTCATGCACAGCTAAACTACAATTACACATGTTAATCTATCAAATGCCATAAAAAGATCCACAATAGTCATGCTTTGCATTCAACATACACAGCTAAATAAAAAAAATATAAAAAGTGCCATTTTTTCAGCAATTTCTAAAACATCAAACACATGTGCATTTATTGGATGTAAATTACTCCTAAGCTACTTCTAGTTAACAAAAACACAAAAAAACATCCTAAACATGTTGTTTCTACTAGATAGCATGTCCGAGAAAAGCGGAACACGGCAACAAAAATCCTCGAATGAAATCCAAAACACTACCAGTACATCCCCCTTTTCAAAAGTCATGCTTTGTTCCCAAAGAAATAAAAACTAAAAAAACTAGGAGAGGGACATACCTATGGAGCTCTAAGCGGTTCCTATCAGCCTGAGGAGGTGGGTGTGAAGGTACACTCCCCTCTGATGCAATCCTGGTGCAAGCGGTGGCTGGCGCACTCAATGGTGTGGTATCGGGGGTTGTGGTCACCCCTTCAATAGTCATGGTTTCCTTAGTGACATCATCATCTACCCAGGCTGATTGTAGCTCACCCAAAGGTTCCTTTCCACTCGCAAGCTCTCCAGGCACAGCAGTGGAGCTCCCTGCTCTCCTAACTCTCTCCTGCAACTCTAACATATGTTGGTCATAAGTCTGCAGGCTCTCTACTATCGCCTTCTTGTGCTCCTTTCTCTTTTTTCTCTTCCTCTTCTTTGAGGGCTCATCATCAACTACCTCTGCGGCCCTCTTCTTCCCTTTTTCTCCACCAAATGTCATCCACGCCCAGAATGCTCCAAGATCGAAATTCTCACCAAGATCAGCATCTAATTATAAAATGGTGGGGGCTACTAATATGTCCAACTGTCTAGACAACAGCTTGGAAACTTTGACACCATAGATCCCCCAAGTCCTCTCTCAAACTACCTGTGTTCGGGTGCTCAGCTAAGCGCTCATTCATCCGAAGCTCAAATCTATCAAACCTATTGTGCAGCCCTCTAACAGCCTCCTCAATCTCAGCCTTGACCTAAGGCTTGACCTTCTTCATCATCACATTGACCTTTTTCTTGGTCAATGTCAATGGCTTCCCCAGTTTTTGCAGGAAGTCATGGGCCACCAAAATACAACCTAAAGGCACCTTCCCTATTGTGGCCAGTGGAGGTGCGGAGGACATGCTTGGGGCAGCTTCTGTGTGGCCTACTTCAGTGTCCAATGTATCACTCTGCTTTTCGGAGGTGGAGGCATCTATCTGCTCGCCCCCTGCTAGTTGTGGTGGTAGAACCGCTGCTGGTAAATCAAACCCATCTCACCAGGTTTATCTTATCCCTGATCATTCCTATATCCATAGTCCTGTGGTCCCTAACCTTAGAGATTAATCTCTGCTATCACCCTCACACCAAAGTCTCTATAGATTCTATGTACGAGACTCAGGAATGGGGTAGTGGTGCTCAAGCCTAGAGCCTGATCCCAGATCTCATCTTCTTTCACTCTTAGAATGTTGATGACATATCTAGACATGATGCATGCCACTAATGCTGCTCTATCAGTACTGAGGGTTTTATCGTTCGCCGTCGGTGCCAGCTTGTGGCGAACCAGTGTCCAGCAGGCTTATATTTGTTATGTTGAAAGGTTAACATCTCTAGGAAGTTTCTCAAATGGCAGTTTGCATCCTCACTCAGTTTACCCCTGAAGAGCCCTTTCATATGCAACAGGTGCAACATCGTACTAGTGACATGAAACAATGCATTCCCCACCATCGTTGGTAGGCGAATG